>DWAL01000343.1:0-11840 GCA_018230405.1 Heliconius hortense
ATCGAACCCACAACCAGTCGGCTTTACAGTCACACTTTGTGCCACTGCGCCACGACTGGCCTATCTATATTATGTATATATACTGACTCTTCCGTTAGTAAGTCACTGATAGACCATGCGCAGAGCATGTTTGTATATATAATAAGTTAAATATATAATAGGTTAGAGAGTGTAGGGGGGCACTGCGAGAAGAGTTTTCGAAATTTCATATGAGAACGGAAAAAAATAAGTTTTATATAGTGTCATTCGCTTTAGAAGTGTCTTAGAAACCTAGTGTTAATACATTCAAAGAATATATTAACACTAGGTTTCTAGGTTCCTTCTGCCTATCTTGCCTTGCCTTATTGAATATATATATTAAAAAACCACATCATGTCCAACACCTAAGGTATTATCTCAAATCGCGCTTAGTTAGGACAAGCTACAGGGTAAGTCGAAAGTGGGTCACATGACAATGCAGTCCGGTAATTACACGTACAATAGGGCATTGTGCGCTGCGACACTTCCGCCGGCGTACGCTCATCCCTACATCCTGTATAATGATTTTTCTTCATAGTTTTGGATATGTACAAACACTTTTATATTTACTTTTATTATTAGGTTGAAAATTATTTAGAAAGGGTGGTGTTTTCAATCAAAATGTTAGCCTTTCTGTAAACGCGACAGGTTGTGGGTTCTATTCCCACTCCATAAAATGAGATGATGAGTTCCGCCAGTCAACAACGCAATGCCTCCAGAATTCGGCGGAAAGTGAGGAGCGATGTATCTTAACAATACTGCCTACATGCGGGATACAGCGTGAAGCTGAAAAAAATTAAGTCTTTATGTATTATCATAATCTTGAAGTAAAAAAAACAAGCCAGGAATTTTAATCTTTTTCCAAATGCTAATGGAAACTAGTGTACAATTTACGCCGAATTTTCGAGACATGACGTGTTGATTGGCAGAAATTAAGGCGCTTTGTCTGTTAGCAGAGCGAAAAAATATAAATAATTAATTCCCTCGAGTTGGAATACATTATACATTTTTTTTTTCATTATTAACCATCTTTCAACAGCTTCATATATTGTATATTTTATAAAATATATTAGACATTGTTGATTTAAACAAAATAATATAATATATCATATTTCGTTTAAATCAACGCCGTCAAGTGTCGAAGTGTCAAACACAAAATTAAAGTTTTCAAAGGGCCTGTCCAGCAGACACCTATTAGGTGATGCGGATTACCGAACTAATCAGCTTAACATTGTACGTCACGCCCCAATCTCTTTTATGTGTACGGTGTGTCAGAATTTGTATTATATAAATATTTGGTGGCTATATAGCATATATATGTGTCGGTAAGTATCTATGATTGACGAATATGACTATAAACGTAGCTGTGGTAGGTTCGATGCCCACTCGAGGGAATGATTATATTTTTAATTATTTAAATATCGCAGCGTAGAGTTCTGCCACTCAACACACAATGTTAAAATTCGGCGGAAACTATGGAACGGAAATGTTTTAACGGTAGGTTCCCAGGTTCCCTCTGACTATCCTGCTATGCGCGGGCTACAGCGTGAAGCTATAAAAGACATTTACGTTCATTCCGTTGTATGTTGAAATAGTGTTCTTGAAAAAATGTGTTCTATTTTATTTCATATGCGTTTTACAAAACAGCGACCGATAATTTATTTAATCTTACTATATACAGGGAAGATGAAGTAAGCTAGTTCCCTTCTTTTAGCTCAAATTTATAATTATTGATTACGTAGTAAGAAAGGCCGTAGAAAATTTAAATATTTAAAAAAGAAAATTTAAAATGTGTAATTAAACAAGCTGTGCGCTGACCTCCTTTAGGTCTATGTTGACCGACAGCCACCCATTTCTACTTTCCCACACTAAATTTACGACACACTGTGTATTCAAAACCCATAGGCGTCGGATTACGGAGCTCATCTTAACATGCTTAAATTTCTTCTATAATAAATATTATATAAAATATTTACCTTTTATACCTTAGTAAATGTCGTGGCACTGTGTTCTTGGTTCGGTTCCCATTCAGGGGATTGATAACAGTAAAATAAGAGATAATATTATTAATTCATTTATAGGCGGAGGTTCGAATCCTGTTTCGTTAATAATTTTAATATGTCTTAAAAGGATCTAAACAGATTAAACTGATAATGCCAGAACCTCTATTTCAGGGAGGAATGAGATTGAAGAAACATTGAGATAGGCCGGAATACCTATTTAAATCGACTCACTCTATCTGCGGCTTTGTTTGTATTACCATTATGATGTGATTTCGATGTTTTTGTATCGAATAACGGCGTGTACGCAAGCATCGATTTTGTCCGACTCTGTGGTTAGATCTGTCCCGATTGTTATACTTTGCTTCCTAGTTGCCTACTGTTTATAATCACTGTCATCTGTAACATTATACTGATGTCTTTTGATGTTGATGAAATTACATCCGATGTCAGATTTAGATTTTAAAGATGTTTTGACGTGCACGCGGTTTTTAAACGTGTTAGAATTATGTTCACGTCTCTTTGTGTTAGATGAGGAAGTGTGTGGGAAATCAGTTGTTTTTTTGTTTGTTTACTTAGCCTGTATTGGATCCATCAAGCATTGGTTATTAAATTTTATGTGATTGTTTTTTTTTTAACTTCACGCTATATTCCGCATATGGCAGGTTAAACACAGGTAACTTAGTGTTCAGACAGTCCGCTCCTCACTTTCCGCAGAAATTCCGAAGAGGAATTTTATTATAATCCTAAACAAAATGTCTCGAACTCGGGTGGAAAGCGAACAACTAACTTGCTAACTGCCAAACCTACCCGGTTATGCGGGTCTAATCGTGAAACCCGATAAAATTTATAATTGAAATCAAAATCACTACAAAGCTTAATTAATATGCATATAAATTATAATCGATCATAATATTTTCTCTCAATAACGACTTGCAATCTTACACAACCACTTTCACTGACAAAAACCGTACCACCACCATGTCACGAATCTATAACAGTTTTTTTTTGTAATTTATTCGTATGTAATAAACTTGTATGGAATGGATAAAAGTTGACTTTTTATATATATGGTTAAGTTATTTTTATACTGGAAATGATTATGGGAAGTCCTTGTATTTTGAGTAATTTTTGCTATGGATTTGCGAAATTTATCCTATTAAATAATTAACCCTCAACGAAAACAGACGAGTGTGTGTTTGACGTGTCTGTGCATATGTGTGCATATAAATATGTGTATCTGTATGTATGTCTGTCTGTGGCATCGTTGCTCCCGAACGGATGATCTGATTTAGATTTTTTTTTTATTTAACAGGCCACATAATCGAGAGTCTTAATCAAGATTCAATAAAATATATTCAGCGGTTTGAATATTATCAGCTCTTTTCCAGTATTTTTTTTGTCAAGGTATCTTAATTTTTTTTTTTTTATTTATAGTATAAAGTTAAGATAATATAAAGTTACATATGTATTGTCTCAAAATTGAAGTCCTTTGCCTACCCTGCTGTATGCGGGATAAATCGTGAATTGAAAAAAATACCATACATTTTCCACACAAATACCAAGATAAATAACTTGTTACAAATTGTTTTCATAAGTGCCAGCTTTCACGGGATAAGAACAGGCGATCATTGGCGTGTCAGTCAAACACCATAGTTGTTAAGTAAATTGTTGATACAGTAAATTTTATCACATTTAGGTATTCATTTAAATTATAGCTTAAAATTGTTAAAGTATTTGTTAAAATAGGTTAAATAGAGTGAAATGTGTCTAGAAATAATACTTAGTTGTTAAACATAATTTTATAGTACATTTAGTATGTCAAACATGAGATGATGGTTTTCATTATATTTTATTATTTCTTTTTTTCTGGCGGACTCAACGCCACATTTTATAACAATTGTCAAATTTACGTCTCCAATTTTTCTTATTCTTCCTTCGTTTTGTGTGTCATGAAAATGTAAAATAACGAAAAAAAACGTTACGTATTAAGAATTATTTTCCCTATTTATCCATTAAAATAATAAATGGGAAATGGAGTGTCTAACACAAGGCTCCCTGGCTCCCTCTGCCTATCCTGCTACATGAGGGGTACAGCGTGAAGCTTTAAAAAAATAATTAAAACAAATCAATTATATGTACAAACGACGAAACCAACTAAATATGTCATACTAGCGCCTAAGATCTGCATACTTACTTAGGTATCGATGTGAGATCAAGTGACAATCCAAAGGGCCCGACCGCCCGACGTGCAGTAACGCGTCCCACATACGGTGGTAAAAGTACTTGCTGTTAGGGCTACGTTTCAATTAAATATTTAATTTAGTATGTGTGTATGTCTTTTTAACTACATTGTTTAATATAGAGTCTCAACATTAGGCTTTCTTTATTGTATGAGACTAAAATATATCACGTTCAAAGCAATATTTATGAAAAAAAAATACTGCACGAATATCTAAAAAGTACAATAGTTTGGAGTTGCTCCGAAAGAGCAGGCTCTTAAAACTAAAATAACTTTTTTCTCTTTTCTGTCCAATTCGAGACATTGCGTGCTAAGTACCGGAACTCAACGCTATGCTCTGTTCGGTTCTGAAGGAGAAATTCTTTGCCACAATAATCGAACACATTGTAGCTTTCTTCATAAGACATGTATATAAGAATAAAAAATTTGTAACTTTTAAATAATATATCAATTAAACTTATTGCTATATGAAGCAACACTGATGTAATTGCACTTTTTCTAAAAAAATATTTCAAAATGTCATGTGGCGTATCGTCTTGTATAGACAGAAAGAGACTGTTTATTAATGTTGAAATTTCAGAATACGCAAATTAGTCATTGTTGCACTAAACAAACGATATCCTTTTTTTTACTAAGAATTTTCAATATGTTATGTTTTAATTAAAAATTATAAAGAATTTCCCATAAATTAATTTAACACATTGCTAGCCCTAACCAACAAACGCTCGCAAATCACGATGTACATCGCTCTTATTAGCACGTACTCGCAGCGGTCGGTCGCGATGTGCCCCTTCTAATAGGTACATGTGGCGACGTACAGAAACAAATAAGATCAAAAGATAACTTCTATCGACATTTAATAGGTGATCATTTCAACCTTTTAAGATTTTTTTTTTGTACTTTTCATTATTTTAAACAGTAATAGGTGTTAGGTCTTTTTTTATATTTTAATTTTACCGATCTAAGACAAAACGTAGCGTTGAGTGCCCACCAGTCGGCGAGCAATGCAATGCAACAATTAATGAATTAAGAATCAAAATATTGCATCCAAATGTATAGAAAACTTTATACGACTCCTATGTTTTAGGGATACGGATAACGGACAATCCGATATTCAATATCCAACAAAGATCCAGAATATCGGGTAGCAGAAGTCAAAGTTACTTTTTGCTTTCACGGATCGAGAAAAATATTTTTAATAAAATAGTACACCTCAGCTTTATCCAAACTAAGTGGCGGAATTCAACGCCGCTTTTACATAGGTAGAATGGCATATTCTCGGCATTTTCATTTGCCTCATCATCACCATTAATGATTTTTAATAGGTACTTAACAACATTGTGATGATTTACGATATAATAATCATAATGATAGCAAGGGTTACGTTGTAAATAAACTAAACGTGTCGAGTATCTATCGCCATTTATTTTATTGGGTTCGTGTTCTCTGACTCTAGGTTGGAAAAACATCCTCCATTCATAAAAGTAAACGGAAACCTTAGTAACTAACGTATTTCTATTGTAAACAAGTCTGGACGTTTGTTACACAGTAAAAGGAAATATCAGAATGTCCAATTTTGCAAGATACTGTAATGTTTTTTTAGCTTTACTCTTTATTCCGCACACAGCAGGGTAGACGTTCCCCACTTTCCGCCGAATTCTAAAGGCATTGCGTGTTGAGTGGCGGAACTCAACGCCGCGCTTTGCCTCGAACCAGAATGAAGAAATGATAATATTAATTTAAATTTTAGTAAATATTTCATTTCCTCGAGTGGGGATTGAACCCACAACCAGCTGCGTTACAGTCACATTCTGCGCCATGACTGGCCTCGTTTATTCCTACGTTACTCCTAGCAGGGTTGGCAGGGAGAACGGAGCACCAAACTCTCTACCTCGTCGTTCGTCGTCGTTTGCCTCGTCCACTGTCAAAAACTTCCTCATACATCTGTGAACGTATAACGAGAACGACTCTCCAAATGCCAAGTTCTGCATTTCAGCACATAATATCTCTATCTTCTGGCGAAAAGTATAGAGGAAAGTGTCATTACACTAGATTCTCTTTGTGGGGTTCAGCGTGGAGCTGAAAAAATATCATAAAACGGTCACCATATTAATAACAGATAAAACCTCATTCCAAATAACTAATTTAATCTTTTGAATGCTAAATTCCTTCAAAACCTTGTTCATATTGTGTGTACGTGAATACCTACGTCTATACTGCTATCTTATTGACCCTTATCTATTAGAAGCTGCGTGCGTGAGGTCCATAATTCTAGGCATAATCGGCGACGGCGTGGGCGACAGTATAACTGTTCACCACCTATATTTAACGGTTTTACTCGAATACTTCAAACACTTAAGTTAAAATAAAATCTTATAAACACTATAATACTCTAAAGTAATATAAAAAGTTCCCACATCTGATACGGTATCGTTTAAAGTACTTCATTTAAATCGACAGTAATATTTAAAATGCGACTGAAAAGTGACTTTCACATGAAATTAATGAGCGTATCGAAAAACGTATCGGCATTTTCGAATAGCCTTCTCTCAAGAGAATTATTTATTGACGTTTCGTCGACGGTCCGGCTCGAAGGACCTTTAATCTTTTTTTTAACTTAATGTCCATTCCAATAGATAAATTGTCTCACGGACGCCGTTATAATTGTGTGTACCTCGCATTCAATAACTTAAATACATAAATATTCTATGAGCGGTGTAACAAACTACACCGTAACTAATCCTTAATGTCGATGCTCACCAATTCACAAGATCCCTGCTTCTAAGGCATGTTCCTTAAATAACAAACTACTTAGACATCGAATAAAAGGTCTTTGGTGCTAAATTGACTGGTTAAGAATAGTTAAAGGTATGAAACTAATTATTTTGTATGCACATCTTAAACTTTATGATGATATATACAGAGTTAGAGTTTGGTTTAAGCTTAAAACATTTATTTCACTTCTCGCAATGATTACGGACTGTTCTCGACTATTATAAAGTTGGTCATAATCATTATTATTGTTTATTTTCTAAACGTTTACTAGAAAACATTATTGTTTTTCCCTTTCCCTTGCAATAGCACATAAATTCACATTGGAAATACTAAGGCTATAAACATTAAAAGTGAAATAACTAACTTTGACGCGTCCAATAACGGTTATATAAACCAAGCAGTTAAGTCGTGTAATAACGTAGGCATTAATTTTGCATCAGGCTATACGACTTATAGTCTAGGAAGTAACTGTTAAATATGTAGAATTGAGGATTAGAATCCTTTTTTAAAAAATACGATACGATACTTTCTTTACTGTGATAATGGTATAAAATAACGATTTATATATTTTTAAAAGATATAATTCCGAGCAGTCGAATTAGATATATAGCTATAGACCGACCATTTGATAAAATATTATATTGTCTAATATACTGCAAAACGTAATTTGAAGGCAAATACGCAGCAAGTGAAAATTATGGAATACTTAACTATTCGTATATTTAAAAATTATTAATTGATCAAAGGAGCGCAGAGTTGAGTTTTGACACACAATGTCGTTAAAGAAAGTTTATTTCGTCACACTGTATCCCGCACATAGCAGGAAGGCCAAATTCTAGTTGCATTGCGTGTTGAGTGGCGAGCGAGAGCGAGGGAATGAAAATATCTGGAGTGGGAATCCAACCCATAACCCTTCGTGCTTGCAGTCTCACGCCACGACTGGACTCTAGAAATATTTCAGTTATAGGTTTAGAAAAAAACAAATAAACAATAAGATAAAAAACTAATCAGTGGGCCCCGAACGACCTATAAGTAACAAAACTAATTCCCACTTATAGTGAAGACCATACATTTCTTATCGCCGTCTCTTATCCCCGATTAGCTTAAACGCCGCCGAGCTAAAGGCCTTTATTCATTTGTCTATCAAATCCCGCTTTTAGATAGATTTGTTGAATGCAATTAATCTCGGACAATGATTGTTAGTAATTTAAGATCAAGATTTTGTCAATCACAAATCTAGCAATCGAATTCTGTTACAAACTGCTGAACAATGTGTACTGTGGTATGATATAATAACAATAATTTGTGATAAATTTTCAAGTCAAGCTAGTCAAGCCAGACGCCAAATATATTGGACAAAAACCCAGAAACTTTTGGATTGGGCGATAAATTTAAAACGTCGTAATGGTAACGGAGTGTATTAACATTAGGTGCCCAGGTTTTTGCTGCCTACTCTGCTGTCATATACTGCCTACCCTGCTGCCTACCCAGCTAGATAATCAAAATAAATAAAAAAAAGTATGCTTGCTTAACTTATCAGCACATTAATGCGTTTCAAACATATAAAGCTCTGCAAATCGAAGTTCCGCCCATTCACGGTCTACTTCAATGGCCATGTCCCGCTACAACGGAAATTATGCCGCCTTATACAGAGAGTTGCGTAATAACGTCCGTTGATTGTAACGGAGTTGGAGTTATAGTAAATTTGCTTTTAATTTTGCTTATTTTTTAATTTTACCTAATTTTATTTGTTTTTAATAATATGTTATATATTTTCGAAAGATTTACTGGAGAATCGAAACCACGACTCTTAGAAAACGCCCAAGTTCATCGTCAATTAAGTGATACGTTCTTATCGAGCTACATACGTCGTTTTTTATAGATGTGTTATTATTTGCTGATTAGAAAAATTAGAAGGAAAATGCCGAATAAACAAAATCCTCCAATTTAAAAATCGATCTCAGAAACACCGCATACGAAGCCACTTACCATTTTCACCACAACGGCTTCCACACCATATAATATCCTGTCATTACAACCAATCTGCAGATGTCAAATTAGACCATTTCAGGACGAAGCGAAAGTGGTAATAAATCAGCGCATGTTTAAGTTCCATTGGGCGTGATTAATAAACTTTGATATACGCTCATTGAGGCCCGGCCGCGTCCATGTTTCGACCGTCAATTTTAATTGGTTATATCGTTAACGCGTTTTACGTAAAATTTTATTTATTATTTTCACTTTTTTTTCGGTTGTTCGCCGATGCCATTTTGCGTTCTCTGGTGCCGTTTTGTACTAAACTAACCCTCGTTTGTATGTTTATTTGCGTGGACTTTAGGACGTAAGATGAAGAATTTTGTAGTTTTTGTTCCTATAAGAATTTCGAAGTATCCTTTATTACTACTCCCCTACACTCCCCCAAAAAAATCACTACACTTAGTGGGAATCGCACTCACAACCATTATATTTACAACCAGAAGCTGTGCCATGTCAGCCTCAATTATAGTTTGCGATATTAAATGTTATTTTGACACTTTAGACAGCATCCTTATCTCACATGATGGATGAGGTGACGAGAGTAAATGTCCATTGATGAATAAGTCACCCTATTGACATCTGTGTGTAAACCTAATTAGTATTCTTATTATGCACATTATCTGCTCGTTAACAGCAGTTACGGTCTTTCAGGTCAAGAAAATACTCTGTTTGTGGCTTTGGTTTATATATAGTTCATATTTATCTATTATGGTTGGATATATAAGGCCGTATACAAACATACATACATTTTTATGGCCCAGCTCTGGCAAGGAAGTTGGAGGCGGTGAGCTTCGATTATCGAGTTAAGGTGGAAAGTGGAGAACGAAGTGCTATGACATCGCAGAGTTGGTTCTCTCTACCTACCCTGCGATGCGGGAAAAGGTATTAAAGAGTTAAAAGTATATATAAAATATCAAAAGTAGATGCCATTTTAGCCCAGATGGTTATTTGACTGTTAATGATAGTTCTGGTTTGGAATTTCATTTGTTGTAATATTTTTATATGCGACTATTGATATATCCGCTTTTAGAAAACAAAGGTGTGGGGTTGAGTTCCGTTCCACCTAGTGATTGTAAATTAGCGGAATTTGGTGAACGGAGTAATTTGGAAATTATTTTTTGTTACTTTAAAAAAAAGAATTAAAAATAAAAAACATTAGGTACACTAAAGTACTTTTTAACATATGTGATGATATAAAATAATGTTTTATTATATTATAGTTTTTACTTGGTAGTTTATTTTTTCTCTTATACCGTCATACAAGTTCTGTTATGCACTGAAACCGTATAGCCTCGCTGGCGCAGGTCAAGTTCAGGCCAGGGTCCAATAGATTAATGCCCCTGTATCGAGGGCGGGTGATTATTTACTGCAACAACAGATGGTTCTAGAAATTGATAATCACATCCATTTTGTTAATGTTATGGATAAAAATAAAGCAAATATTGCCATATTTTTAATTATTGTCCACAAAAATCCTCCTTCTTTATTATACTTCGTCGTCTACTTTCGTATTATGATTTTTTTAAAGATTAAGCAGCAGCGTAGCAACACTCCGTTCTCATTAAGACACTTCCGTTTTTCATTTATATCACAAAATGCTTAATTATGCCTTGAAAGATATTCCTTGAACCATTATTAAGTTTCAAGGTATGCCCTTCTAGGAGCCATTACGATCTTTGGATGCCTCGAAAATTAACTGATAAATAAAGCATTTATACCTGCAATTACGAATGCCGGGCATAATGTTATAAACGGTTCATTTACTCATTATCGTTTAGGAGATTAATTTTACTTTCATACAAATACGATGATAGGGGATTTTCCACTCTAGTTGGTGGAAGTGCAGCGTTAGGTTCCTTTTCCATTATAATTCTAAAAGAAAAATAATCTGTAAAAGATAAATAGCGATACATTGTAATTTATCATTTTACCTTAGTGTCTACCTTTCAAAATAAGGGATTGTTTTTTTAGCTTTACTCTTTTTTATCTCGCATCATCACAACCTAGTGTCAAGACACTCTGTTCTCCATGATTTTAGGCCAAACTGAACGTCACGCTGCTGCTGCTGTAGCTTCACGCTGTATCCTGTACTCAGCAGGGTAGGCACAGGGAAGCTAGTGTTAAGGCACCCCTTT
Organism: Heliconius hortense; assembly: GCA_018230405.1. Classification (NCBI taxonomy): domain Eukaryota; kingdom Metazoa; phylum Arthropoda; class Insecta; order Lepidoptera; family Nymphalidae; genus Heliconius; species Heliconius hortense. The sequence goes on from DWAL01000343.1 coordinate 11,208, forward strand.
GTCCATTTTTAGCCGAATTTTAGTGGCAGTGGTTGCGTGTTGAGTGTCAAAATAATTTATTTACGGTATTATTGCATGAAGATAAAAATAATATGTCGGGTACTAATTGCGTACTATTAGCATAAGGTGGTCTATTAGTGTTGAAATAAGTGGTTTTGATTTACTATACTCGCCTTTTAAGTGCGACGTTGAAGTAGTGCAGGATGTGGAAGCTGTTTGTCACTTGGCAGGAGCAAGATCTCGCACGGTGTTGCAATCGTAATAAATAATAATATATAGGATTGTACGTTGTGTGCCTGAATGTAAACGCGATGGTTGTGGGTTTTTACTTTCGCTGGTGAAATTAAATTTTACTTATTTTCATTTCTCCTCTCTGGTACAGCGCTCAGATGAGTTCCGCCGCAATTTCTCGAAAAAATTAGTGAAAAGTAAGTGACACAGTGTCTTAACACTAGTTTCCATCTGCGTACTCAGTTGTCCGGGATAAAACATGAAGCTGTTTTTTTATGTACATCCAAATTTTGTGCCGTGTGATCCCGGCCTAGAATAGGATCATCCTGGTACTGGTGGTGCCGTACGAGGCGACTAAAGTACGTGTGGTAGAGTCATGTCGCCAGCAATGGCAACACGCAT
>DWAL01000344.1:0-11821 GCA_018230405.1 Heliconius hortense
GATACTGGAGGAAGGTCACGTAAAAAGCATGAGGACCCCCCGGAGGGCATGTATGGAGAGGTTGATGACAGTGGACGAGGCGAAACTGGTATGTAGAGACCGTAGCATTTGGCGCTTCGTTCTCTCTGACTATCCTGCTAGGAATAAAGCGTGAAGCTATCTTTGTATGTATGTAGGCTAGAACTCATTTTTTGGCGTTTATATTAAATAGATTTTCTTGTACTCCGTAGTCGCAAATTATGGTCAGTTTATAAATAAATATATTTCTTATTCTTTTAAACCTTTTGAAGCTAATCTTTAATGAAATTTATATATTGAATTATTTTTTGTACATAATAATTAATAACAAAAAAAATCAACACTGACCTTAAAAAATACACGTGAACTACCTAGGTGCCTGTATTTTATATGCCCCTATTGAAATGCGTTTACCGATATTTCAAAAACTACGGAACAGATTTTGATGAAATTTGGAATTTTGAATTTCTATTTAAATCAAAAAGGATCATCTCGATGTCCCTATTAATTTTCTGAAAAATTTTAAACAAATATACGTACTTACGAAGTATGACTCAGAAGAATGTTCAGAAGAATATATGATTGTAAAACCGATGAGTCTTCTTTTTAAAATAGGTTCAAAATTAGTTTAAATTACTAATAAAATACTCTTTGAAATGTGTACCTTGAATTTAAACTATTTAGTTTATATTTTCTTTTTACTATTGAGATCTGATTTTATTACCTGAATCAATTGTCTTTATAAAAAATAAAAATGTTTTTATAATTTTATATTTAAGTTTTTGCTCAATCTTTTTTTACCTACATAACCAATTTTACATAATTTTAAGTTGTATTATTCTTCTTTTATTTTTATTATAATCAAACAAGTATTATTTAAAGATATATTCACTTGAATTTTTAGGAATAATGTATTTATTACTGCATTTATATGCTTCAAATGTATTTTAAAGTATTTTGGGTCCATATTATACAGATAGGCCCTAGCTTAGTCTAAATTAGAATGTTCTAGTAGAAAAAATATTTAAACAATTTTTTATCTTATGGCTGAATATATTATACATAAATGACATCCATTCATTAAAGAAATTAATGAATGAATGACTAAAGAAATGAAAAAACACTTTTGAAATTAACTTAAAAATATATATATTTTTTGTTATTTATTTTGATATAAATAATTCAGCATTATTTTTTTGTATTTTTATTTCTACTAGAATATTCTATTAAAATTGTTCAAATGTAGCGTAAATAATTGTTGTTTAATCTGTAATTTGTACAGTGTTTTGTATCTGTTGAACGCTAGCTGTGTTGTATCTGTGCAAGAAACGTACTTATTTGTATATCGTGTTTTGATTAAACATATATTAAAAAGTTTTTGTTGTTTTTTTTAATTTAATAATTATTACCTTTGTAAGGAAATAATAAGTAACACACATTCTTTAAATCTATAATCTAATTTTAATGATGCAAACAAATATTTTTAACATTGTCTTATTAATCCTTTTTTTTTTTTTCAAAATTATACATATTTTGAAAGTTATGTCTAAGTTGATATTTTATAACTACATAGTTATTATGACAATATAATTTTTAAATTAAATATAATATAAAATATATTATATTATATTTTATTAAATTCTTGTCATATGAATATTCACATTCGTAGATCTGCACTACATTATGCATATGTCAGCACTTCTTGTATCACATGTTTGGATTTTATTGTTTTTGTGCTAACAATTGGTTTTTGGTGGAAGGTAAGATTTTATCTGTCTTTATATATTCACTCTTTTTTTAGCTTCACACTGTATCCCGCATAGAAGGGCAGGCACTGTGAACTTGGGAACCTAGTCTTAAGACACTCGGTTCCTATTAAGGCTCATCCGTTATTCACTTTCCACTGAGTTCTGGAGGCATTGCGTGTAGATTGGCGGAATTCAACGCCACGCTTTGCCTCGTTACCAGAGCGAGGAAATGAAAATATTAGAAATTCTATTTACTCGAGTGGGAATTAAACCCATAACCTGTCGCGTAAATAGTTGCCCCTGCGCCACGACTGGTATCTAATAATAATATTTACTCGCTATTCCCATTAATATTCACTCATTTACTAAATTATGTTGAGTAGGGTCATGGAGGACTTAGTACACATTTACTCTGTTCTTCACTTTGCGCTTTTTTAAGGTAACCCAACGCCGTGCTTTGTCTTGCCACACAAGAAATATAAAAATATTTCAATATACGTAAGAAATCCTTCTGAGGTAAATTTTATCTTACAGCAACTAGGTAAGCACCATCGCATGCTTGATACCTAATAGCATGTAACCGGCAAATACTCGCCATGTTTTATATGTCAAAATTGTAAATTAAATTGTTTTTTTTTTTTTATTTCATTTGTATGCTCTGGTAAGAAAACAGTGAGCGGCGTTTGGCTTCGCCTCTAACCACTACTAATTTTCCATATTGGGAGGAAAGTAAGGAGCCGAATGTCTTAACACTACTTACCATGCTGTATAGTTGTATACAGATGTGTTAAATAAAGAAAATACATATTTTTATAAATAAATAACAGTTAGCATTTTGTTCTTTTCAGACACGATTGTGAAGGTTCCTTTATTTAATAACAGCAATATGATATCACTAAGTACCAAAGATAAAGGTAATTTAGTTCTAAGGAGTTTTTTTTTTCATATTTTTTTATTTGATTTTGTGATATTGAAACCACAGATTATAAGGAATTAATTATGGGTTGATATTTTTTGTGGCATTTTTTCACTTTTATACAGTAAAATAAAATATACTTCCTTGAAACATCTTTCTTTTATTTATCTAACAATTCAAAATATAAATAAGTTCGCAATTACAGGAAACAGTAACACAAAATTTATATATAAAATATATATATTATACGGTAAATAACAAAAAATATATATAAAAAACTGTAAAGGCAATTTTATATCCGTCAAATAAAATAAAAAGAACTTGTAATCTCAAAGATCAATGTAGATTTTTAAGCAATAATATTAGCAAGATTTTCTTAAAAAAATTTAATGAGGTTTTTTTTTTCAATTTTTATATCCAGCCATTACTTCTTGATAATTTCGTATATCACTCTCCCTTTCATACATAAACTTAGGCAGCTTAGAAACGATCTTTGCGCCTTCTTTAGTTAATCGTTTTTCGGCATAAATTCCTAAAACAGCTTTTTTAGTCTCGTGTAGCTGTAATATGTCTATGGGCTCTATTTTCTTTGAAGTTCGACATTTTTGGGAACTAAGTAGAACTATTTGATCGTCATCTGATAAACTTAGTATCGTGCGTTTGCTTATTTTTTTTATTTGACAGGCCTTCACATTGACATTAGTTAAATATTGTCTCGATTTCGTTTCTTTTATCTTTTTATCACAATTTTGAGTTTGAACATCAACTTTATTAATTGTTATGGTCTCTTCATTTAAATCACAATTTACTTCTATATCTGTTTTGTTAATTTTTCCACAACAACAGGCTCTAATATTGTCTTTAATTTTAAGTTTTTGAGCCATTTTGTTACATAAGCAACCACTGTTTTCTAATTTAGCGGAACTACTAATATCACTGTTATCATCTTCTGTAGTATATATCTTTTTTAATTCTTTGCTAACTGATTGCGCCGAAAGGGTATTATTTAAGTAATTTGTGATACTGCTAGATTTTTTTAAATAGACATCTTTTAAAGATTCATATGTGAGGTTTTTAGCAAGTTTGTTGATATCAATATCAAATTCGCTACTGTCTGATGTTAGCACAGCATGTAACATTTGACGCAAATGTTCCTTGTTTTTAAGTTTGTCATCACTGGGCGACTCGAATATTTCCTTAAGCATTCTCTTTTTTTCCTCTTTATCGCGTATTTTGTGTACAATACTTTTGTCGACATCTTTAACTTCTGATTGAGTATCGTTTCCAGTCACAGAAAAGCTAGTGACGGATTTTTCATCATTTGTTGAGTATATGTCATCTTTGCTAAGTTTAATATGACTTTCGGTTTTAGTAATTAATATATCGTCAAAATTTGAACTGGTTTTGTTTGAAACCGTTAGATTCTCAGTTTTTTCAGAATCAGTTAATTTTGAAGATTGTGTTCCTTTTAATTTATTGCTAAGTAATTCTAAACTGGATATATTGGACGGTTTGTTGATTTCACAATCAGACAAATCAATCGTTGCTCGATGTATAGAAAATGTTGGGTGATCTATGACATCACTATAGCCTGTAGAAACTGATTGAAACTTTTCAGATATTTTCTTAGAAAATTCCTCAGTTATCATATTCTCATTACATTTGTTTGTTTGCTTACTAGGCACTTTATAATTTTTAATAATAATATTTATATTGACACCTTTTCTATCTGCGTCCTTATTGATCTCATTTGATTGTTTTTGTTGGTCGTTTAGAATAAAAACTTCCTTTGAAACTTCGTGGTGCGTACACATTTGCTGTTCCTTTTCTTCTGTTGCTATTTTATCATAGTTTTGTATGTTCGTTTCTGTTGTCTTATCTTCTTGACTAAGTTTTAAATTGAAATTAATTTCAATTATATTAGATAAGTTCATATCGCTAATATTTTCACTATTTGTTTTTAAATCTGTTTCTTTTTGTAATATATCTGGATTTGTAGTGACAAGTCTTTGAATTTGCGATTCTCTGTACATATCTTTAACAAACTGCATCCTACCTTTATCTGTTTTTCTATAATCTTTTCTTTCATAAAGTGTTTGACCATCTTCATCTTGAACTTTTATGTTTAAACCTTCTCTTATTTCGTCTGTACTCGGTGAGCCTTGCCTAAGTTTAACAGTTATTTCCTCTCGTGAGTTAAGCCGTATTACTCCATCATCAACTGCACGTAAACAATCTTTTGAGCAAGTTTTTAGCATTGGTGCCTTTTTTAAATGTAATCCAGTTATTTTTGGCCGACTTTTGGTAATTTTAGCTGAGATATTTGCTGTAGGTGATGGAGCTGGTGGACAGTCTTCAAGTTTGCGTCTATTGGCACAGTCAGGACGACAATCTTTTAAAGATGAACCCGAACATTTTTTTATTAACCGCTTGATTGCGCTCATGCATTTGCTGGAAGTTTTCTTTAACAAATTTTGTTCTGAAGCTATTTTACAGCTTAATCCTGATTCCTTAGATGGTGTATTAGATACTTGAGATTTAAGTGGCCAAGGAAATTCTTGACTACTAACTTGTTTCACTTTTGATGGTGATGAATTACACGGTGAATTGCAAGATTGACAATTAAAAGGTTTACGAGGAGGAGTTGATGGCGCTGTCGACTGTAAGGGACTTTTGCAAATTGGACAATTAGGTATACTTGAAATTGACACTTTTTTTGGACAGGCACAAGGACGTGAAGGATTAGGTGAAATTGGTGGCGATCTTATCCTTGGTGGAATAACTTTTACATTAGAACTAGAAGATCGAGGTGATGAAGACTTGGAACATGTAGGTTTTTTAGATGGCTTTGTTAAACTGAGCGAAGAAGTTTTTTTACAAGGAGGTGAACGACATGGAGGAGGTGTTGGAGGACAAACTTTTTGACATGGTGTTTTGGGGTCAACGGGACAAGGAGGTGGTTTTGGAACGTTACACGTAGGTGAGTTCTTTTTCGAACATGCCGGCTTTTTTTCCGTAAGACATGATTGTTCACAAGGTGGTTTTGGTATTTCACATAAAGGATCAGGAATAACTCTAGCACGTCGCGGACTAGATATATTTTTACAGTCATCACAGCCTGCACCTTTAAAAGATAATATACCTTCTACTGTTTTATCCGATAGTTGTTCCCTTAGTTGTTCATGTAAAATATCACAATCTTGTAAAGAAACGTGCTTCTTACACTTCCCACTCTTTGAACGTGAGTCTATATTGTGTCCGTCTACTTTGGGACAGTCACCTAAAGGTTGTTGTGCACCTTTATCTTGGAGACTAGGCACATTACATAGTTTCTTTGGGTCACTATTAAACCATTTAGATTTATTGTTTATTTGAGCATAATATTTGCGCCGCTTAAACACTTCTAGAGAGTCCTTAGGCAAAACTCTTTTTCTATCTGTGTTAGACTCACCGACCTTTTTAAACCTATCGAAAAATTTCAAAGTCTTTTTATCTTCTTTTCTTTCTTGTTCTACTGCAACGCAGTGGCTGCAAGAAGAAGTATCACAAGATGATACTATAGTTGAATGTGCCAAGTAATCTTCATACATATTTGGACATGACTTAGATCCATCACCTTGATTATTAAAACTTTTTATAGAGTTACTCGCTGTAGAACCATGTAATTTTGAATCACTGACACACCAAGAGAATATATCAAGACCAAGAGGACTGCAATTTTTGTAGTATTCTTGTAAAAAACTTTCAGCTAATTCACATGTTCTTGGTGGAGGCAAGAGAAGTTTGGATTCGATGTCTGTAGGTTCGTTATTGATTTTTAATCTGAAAAAGCAAAAAACCTTCCCCAATATAAAAAAGAATATATATATATATAAAATACACTAAAGAAGGGTTACAGTAATGACACGACAAATGAAATTAGTAGTAATGTGTGTATGTAGTGTATGTAGTGTGTAAGTGATTTCTTTCTGGTTTTTCATGTGAATATATTGATTTATTGTCGCTGGATTCCTATAAATGATCGTTTTATTATAATATATATATATTGGTACAAGAAGAAAAAAATGTTATAATATAAAACTGTCTTACATAGGTTTTCGTAAATCTCGTTGCGTGATGATTCCAACGCCAATAACATCACAGCGTCGTGGAAAGCAAACATCACTTCCTTGAATAACCACATCTCTTTGAAGACACGGGCCCTTCATTGGTTTTTCAAAAAAATTTGCAGCTATATTTTTATCATATTTTGTCGGTATATCTTTTATAACACCATTTTCTATTTTTCTCCCTTGACCCCTATTTTGTGAAAATGATTTTAAATTTGGCATGTCATATTCAATGACATTATAAACTAGTTCATCACTTGTTTGATCTCTTTTATCATCACTGCTTTCCGAAAAATAACCATCGGGTATATCTATTACAATATATTCCGAACTTATTGCTTTATTCTGTACATCAGTATGCAAAACCAACTCAATTTTTTGAGAGAATGCTTTAGATTTCTCTACAAGCCATCTTTGATTAGATATAGTTACTTCGATCCTTTTTTTATTAGTTATGGACTGTGGTTGGTCACCCGTAATGGTAGGTATCATCCAAGCTTGTACACTTTGTTGTAGAAAATTTACTTGAGGATTTCTATATGAGTAATGAGATGAATCTCTAGTGGTTACGTGACTTCTAGACTTAAAGACAAAGCCTGTATTTTTATAAATGCAGTCTATTAGTTCAAACACTGTGCTGCTGCTAGTACCGTACATGTTGTTATTCCATCTGATTTGGACACTGTTTTGTGAATCAATTCTATCATGTAAGTATCTCCGAAACCAAGCTTTCCTTAACACATCATATTCTGGTATACCTTCAAACCTTTTTGTGGATTCATTCATATTATATTCAGTTTGTGCACCTATTTTTATCATTAGACCATCACCCACTTCGCATCTTCCAGCTGTAATTCCTTTCTTCGATTTAAAAGGCTTTGATTTGTCTTTGCTTTTTCTTCGGAAAAACGAAAACCGTTTTCCTTCTTTCTTCTCTTTTTGTAATTCTTCCTTTTTAGGTAATACAAGCTCTACTTTCTTTTTTTGTTTCTTTGAAATAGTAGTCGAATTCTCTGGTGATGATTCTTTATTACTTTCTTCTAAATTAAATTTCTTACCCCATAATTTAAACATGTCTTTCACATCTCGACAATCACTGTCGATAATCTCAGTTGACCATTTATCGGTTATTTTATTTTTAGTTATATCTTTTTTATACGCATTTACATCAGACTGGCTTGAGCTAAATATTTTAGTATTGGAGTAAGATCGAGCTTCTAGTGATGGCGGATCAGATGCAATAGATACATCTCTTTTACTTGTTACACTGCTTTTGCTCGGAATTTTCATTATATTTGAATTGTTTTTATCCTCTTTTTTACCTAAACGAGTTAAAGCCATAAACCGTCTCTTTAAAAGTGAGCTTTTACGATCAGTAACAGGTTTTTCAGGTGTTTTACTGCTTGTAGAAAATATTTTTCGATATTCCCTTTCTAATTTATTTTCTATAATAGCAAGAGATGTTTTGCTTTGCTTATCATAGCTAGGATCCTCTAAATTGTGTACATGCTGCTCAAAAGAATCTGAAGAATAATTTTTGCTGTCATCAATCGTAATTATTGTTTGTGATGTTATTTTATTGTCTTTCGACAATGGTACATTTGTATTATTATTTGCTTTTAATATCAATGTCGGGGCTTCTGGAATAGAAAAAATGTTCTTTTCTTGGTACTGAATATCTCTTCTATTGTCAAAACTACTAGTATTGTCATTCTTTTCGATGTTTACATTGGTGGGACTTGTAGAGATACATATTGTTTGAATTATTGGAGATAATTTCTTGCTGATAACGGAAGGTTTCATTTCTTCTATTATACCCCCTACGCACTTCGACGATGTCTTTTTTATCTCATAATAATTATCAATCCAACGTTTTCTTCCTATAAAATTTATAAAACGTTAAAATTTTAACTTATTAACATTAAAAGGAGTATAATATTTTTTATATTTTAATTTACTTACTGCGCAAATAGGACAACTCAGATGAACCTACTCCCTTGTCCTTAGTTTCAGGCAAATATATTTTTTTTACTCTCCTCCTATATACTGTTTTGATACCACCCACTCGTAATTCAGGGAAGTCGTCTGTATCAAAAAACCTCTGGGACCTAAATACTTGACGGGATGCAAAGTATCCAACTTCTCTTCTTTTTATTTTTTTACATGTACATACCAAATTATCCTTTTTATTATTAAATTGACAACCAAAATCGTTAGCGCTTAAATCACTTGCCCCAAACGAATCTTTATTATGTGTATTCTGTATATAAACGTATCTTATATCTCGATTTACATTAACACTTTTAGTATCTTTCATTTCTTCTTATTTATCATTCTTTTTAAATGCTTATACATATTTAACTGATTCTCTTTTAAATTATTTTGTTGGTAATTACTTTAAATTTCTTTACATTTTTTATTTTTAATCGAAAATTTTATTATTTTGACATTAACTTTATTATTCTTTTTTGAATTTTGACACTACTTTTACAGGGTGTGAGATATAGAGTTTTTATTTGTAATAAATTTATTTAAATATATTTTATTATGTTAAAATATGTATTATAATATCTATATTTTTTCAAAGATAAACATATTTATTATGTATTTTTCATAATAACGTAAATAGATTAAATGTGGTGAAAGAGAAGAATAAACAAGGACCTCTTCGGTGTCAATGTGACAAGTATATTTTGTTACGCCAATTAATATTACTTTATATGCTTACAATTTACAATTTATATTTTTATTCCACATTATAATGAATTGGACTCTAGTAAGTATTTTCTAAAAAACAATTATTTACTTATAAAAATATTAGCAACAATTCATAGTTAACTCAAAAGTGCGATGTCTATATATCTTATATTCATTTTAGCTTACAACCGTCACGTGCAATCAGACAGACAATCGAAAATAACCTGATATTTACCATAAAGTTTAAGAACTTGAAAAATAAATCAAATAAATAAATCAGCTGAACGCTGTATCCCAACCCGCACGCGGCAGGGTAGGCCGAGGAAACCTAGTGCTAAGACACTTCATTATCCACTTTCCGCCCGAGTTCTGGAGGCATTGCGTGTTGAGTGGCGGAACTGAACGAAGCGCTTTGCTTCGTCTCTGGAGCGTAGAAATGAAAATATAAATGTAAATAAATATTTTCCTTACTCGAATCAAATAAGCCGATGTCACAGTCACACTTTGTGACCATGACTGGTTTCATAAGTCTATAAGAAGTTATTAACAGAAAAAGTCTAATAAAAAATATTTACAGAAACATCAATACTCACATGATAGCTAACACAAAATATAAAAGTATTTATATAGACATAATTACCTATAAAAGAAAAACTTATAAAAGACGAAAACTCATCATGGACAAAGATAAATATAAACCCAACACCAATCGTTTCGTCTGTTCAGTTTGTTTAAACAGAAATGCATCAAAAGAAGACACAAAATATGTTGAATGCTGTAGACGAAAGTCTAACACTTGTCCCATTTGTCAGAAAAATTATATTCAATGTATACAAAATCCTGAACTTTCGAAAGCTACAAAAGAAACAATCTTGGCTAAGAATGTTCAAACTTCGCAATCAGATGTAACTAAAGGCCTTAGTTTATTAAATGAAGTCCTAAATGAATTCCAAAATAAAAAACAAACTGTTACAAAAAAAGATAAAAACAATACGATAATACTAAAAGATGCTTGCGTAAATACTGAGAGGAATGTGGCCAAGTTAAGTGTTAGCAAAGTTTTTCACTATTCTATTAAAGAGGATGCGATAAATGGTAATAACTGTAAATGCTCCATTATTAATTGTCAACCAGAAATTAAAACTTCCGTAGCTTTGTTTAAACATAAATCGTCATCGATTCCACAAATGAAGTTAGATGAACTAAAGAATAGTCTAAAACAGAAGACAACTTCAAAAGACGCTATAGAAGAAGTAAATAGAATGTTTGCAAATGTTAAGAAAATAGATAAAGCAGAAAATAATCGGCCTTTAATAAGAAACGGACCTCGGGTTTTGCCTGTCGTGAAAACTGGAAAACTCTGTGATAATAATGTAGGTATAGCAACGTTAAATTGTAATTGTCAGAATTTTAAAATGTCAAGTGGAGACTCCGAGTGCTGCCATCGTGTGAATGACGAATGTTTGCATACGTGCTGCCACTATCAGCAACGCTTACATGTTGAATATTGTAGCAATTGTCATAAGAAATTCGATCAGTGAAGTACTAGAAAATATAAAACTGGTTCACAAGATTAGGTAAAATTTGGTGATACTATGGGAAAATGTTAATGAAAATCCAATAAATCTGAATATCTTTATTAAAATACCTAAAACAATTGTTTAAATAATGTTCAAAAATAAAAACTTTCTGAAGAATACTTCGCTTTTTCACTCCTAAAAAAAATTATTCATTTGTTTATTCCAAATTATTACAAATCATATTAATCGTGTAATGATAAGTTTCTTTTTTATCTTAAAGCAAAATGGCCTAACATCCCGTGTCATAAATCCGCAGGTTTCAATTTTATTAATGAAACTTATTTTTAAGAATGATACATGATAGTAGATTTAATTACACTAGATAATCATGCCGCAATCGCCTTGAATAACATTTATGGTTTTTTTTTTTTGAAGAATTGCACTAATCCAACATCATTTGAAAGAAAATCGCATTTCAAAACCTCAGAGTTGCCATGTTTAAACAGGCCACTTAATGTTGATAATTTGCACTAACACGTTTTTTAAGTCATTTTCATCTTTACATAGTTTTCTGTATGTACTTAATATGCTTCATCATATCAATCGCCTTAAAACAGTTAAATTGAATAAAAATTGAACTCTTTAAGATGTGATTTTCTATTACATTATATTTTTCTTTAAAACATACAGCAAACCCCGTGTTTCGTATTCTAATGATGGCAACCTCTGCTTGCGGGAGTTATTTTACGGGCAACCATGTGTTGAGAAGAAAATAAGCCATCATTTGACATATAATTTACTTAAAAAACATGT
>DWAL01000345.1:0-11813 GCA_018230405.1 Heliconius hortense
AATTTTCACGATACAGTGATAAAATATTTAGTACTTTCATTTCCTGGTAACGGGACACACATTTGGGGATGTTGAGTTTCGCTACTTAACACAAATACCTCCAACATCCGGCGGAAAGTGAGGAACGCAATGTCTTAATGGGCAACGAGTGTCTCACCACTGCGGGTTCCTCTGACTGCTTTGTGCGGGATAAAACGTAAAGCTAAAAAAAGATGCGTTTATTATTAAGGCCGCCTTACTGCTTCAGTGACACTGAGTTTCTAACACTAAGGCCCGTTTTTAAATCTACTTTCAACTGGTTTATTTTGCCACCCAATAATTATTATATAAGACCCCTTTTTTTTATTCGAGGTTGCGCTAACTAAAGATACACGCTCATATACGTTAAAATAGAAAGGGTTGTATTTTAATATGTTTTTAAGAATAATGTAAGAAATCTATGTATATTAGTACTAGAGCCTTTACGTGAGCCTTTACTTCCGCCAAACGCACTGAAAGTTGTTTAAAATTGAGACATAGTTTGTCTCAATTTTAACTAGCAAGCCTATATTTGATACGTAAGTATTATTTACGGTACTAACTCTTTAAATATCATATAATATTAGTGATCTCAGAGAGCAGAGAGCGCAGAGTGCTGAGGCGCTTCACGTGAGCATTGTTCCAGACACTTCCAATATAATAATGAAAACTTTATTGCGTCTGGAAGAATGATTGGCCCATCTCATTGGTCTGGGTGCTTATAGGGAGTCCTGAAAGGAGTCTTGTCTAGTAAGCACTTTCAAGCTAGTAAGTACGCGTACCGTCTTAACTACATATTAGACTAATAATCCTCAAAATTCCAGCTTTGCTAAAATGACGTAGGTCTGAGGGCTTAGCGATCTCAGTCTATTAATATATATTTCTCTCGATCTCACTCTATTAGTAAATTATAAGATTTATTTTAGCTTAGGCTTAAGAAAAGGCGCTTAAGAACAAAAATTAAAAATAAAGATCAATTTTTTATGCGAAAAGCTAAAATTTTGAGGATTATTAGTCTAATATTAAGACGGTATGCGATGATATGAGACTACTAGCTTGAAAGTGGGAATCTTTCAGAGTAACGCTAACTAAAGATACACGCTCACAAAGGTCGGCGATCTCAGTTTATTAATATAAATTTCTTAAATTTACAATAATATTTTTATTTTATCTAGTAGCAAATTATACAATTTATTTTATAGAAAAATATATACTTTAGATCAATATTTATACGACAAAAAGCATCATAATTATTTACTTACACAAAATGCAATTAAAAAAGGAATCAGCGCCATCTATGATCTATATTTGTATATTTTATAGTTTAACGCCCTCTATGGCACAATATGAAAACTATTTAGTTATGTCATCTCTTAATTAAATTTGGCACTATTTTGTACGATAAATACTTAATATATGCTTTCTATTTGATGTAGTTTAGTAATTTTATACTAGATGGCAGTATACTAAATTTATATAAAATTCATACAAAAAATAATACATATAAGTATGAGAAATATATAAAGCAAGGATATTTTTTTACTAAAATATTGATTAAGACTATTTTGAAAATTGAAACGGTATGTGGTGACGTAGCGGTACTGCGTCTGATTGTAATCGCTCCGGTTGATGGTTCGATTTCCATCTAAGAGAATTAATTTTTTTTTAATTTCCTCAGTCTGCATCCTCAACTTTTTAAAAGAAACTTATTAAATAAAAAAAATATTTTACATATTTTGATTGTATCTTCTTCAATGTTTAAAAAAATGTAGACAGATAACTTTAACAACAAATGAGCGATATATTATATTTGTCGAGAAATTTAGTAGTTCTAAAAGGAATCATCCAATGATTATAAAGATTGCCGTTCTAATAAGACCAAAAATAAGTGGCTATTCGTCGATAGATGGCGCTTCTTGCATCATAATAAATTTAAAAGTTTAGAAGTTTGAAGTTTCATTAAAATTTTTACTTGGATATCTACTTTTAAATAAAATATATATGTTAATCATTTTTAATTTATTTTTAGCAATATTCCGCAATTAACAGAGTAGGCAGAGAGAATATGGTGTCTAAACACTCCGTTCCGTATAGAGTGGCGGAGTCTTGGCAGAATGCAATGAGAAATATTTCACATCAATCGCACTTACAGTTAGACGCTGTTCCACTGTGACAAAAGCCTTTAAATTTAATTAAAATTCGAAAAATTCTAATTTGTAGGTAAAAATTTAACCTAACGGGATAAAAAGAGAAACACGGATATGAATCATCCTTTTTATTTTTTAAAATAATTATAGCTAACCGTTTCGGCAATAATAGTCACTATTCTCATTTTAATGACACAGTAAGCATTTTCCGTTGTTAAAATTAACTTTAACATAAACATTAATGGGTTAAATTTTCAATTAAAAAATGTAAATTATAATAATTATATCGTAACATAACGAATTCTAACTTATCTATACATAGCGTTAGGTCGAGTACAAAAGAAATAATAATATATAATATAACTTCTATAAAAATATAATTTTTAAACACATTGCGGCTTACACTAAACTAAAGAAACATGGCATCTCAAATAACATATTACGAAACCACTTAATAATAAACAGCTATACAAAAATACAAAAAAAAATAAAAACGAAAATTTGTCGTGATATATTTATATGTATATAATTTTTTTTCAAAATTTTGAATCAGGACATTAGGTCTAAGCGTCTGTATATACGTAGAAGTTGGAAACGAGATGGAAAACCATTTTT
Organism: Heliconius hortense; assembly: GCA_018230405.1. NCBI lineage: Eukaryota > Metazoa > Arthropoda > Insecta > Lepidoptera > Nymphalidae > Heliconius > Heliconius hortense. Next base: position 2,781 of record DWAL01000345.1, read on the forward strand.
TTATTTCTTTCTCTTTCACATTATGTCAAAATTCAACAAATATTCCACGTATATAACTGGAACTAACACCAAACGTCACATCACATGCCTAAAGTCTATTTACAATGTTTTTTTTTAATTAATAATTTAAATAGGTACGCCAAACATGTTTTTTTCCAAACTACTTAATTTTTTACCTCTATACATACTAAATTTTACAAATTACGCCGAAATTTTATATTAATTTTGAATTTTTTTTACAATATTCTATTTCACATAATTAATTTTATTATGTCCAAAAAGTGTTTCAACTTTCGCATTTTCCAAATTTGCACGACATTTTTTTGTTTGTAAAAGGGTAGAAACTGTATAAAAATAAGACTAGAAATACACCAATTGAAAAATACGTTTTGTTTTTCATAACACAAGAAGAGCTCAGATTTTACGAATGTATGTATGTCGGTGTGACATAAAACTGCGAAACGACATCAACGTAAATGCCCATGTGACATTATGAGGCTAGATATTAAATGTAGAAATAAATGCACTGTTGGTTCAATTTGGCTCAATTTTATTTAGTTTGTTAAAAATTTTGAGTGAAATTTCAAACTATTGTGACTAATATTATTATTACTATAATAAAAAATAGTATAATCGCCGATTCCGTTTATGAATTTTGACTTTTTTGTATATCCAAAAAAAGTCCAAACTTTTAAGCACCACCAAATATAGCAGTATCGTGGTTAAATTTCTCGCAATTTCTCTAAATCTGTATAAAACATTCCTTATTTATGAATGTGTGACCAAAATTTCATATCAAAAGGATCTTAGCTTCAAAATGGATACGACACCAACACGTCGGGTAAAGGTACCCTTAAACACCAATATAAAGATCCATTATCTATTACATTAAGTACTTTTAAGTACACATATTTTTTTTGTATTTATTTGTTTTTTTATTCGTTGTTCACTACATCGATAGTATGCACTAAGCTCATATACTCGTTTAATGCACGCTATCATCGGACCCATTTATAAAAAATACACTTTATCCAACGGCATTTTATATAAAGAGCCCCGAATTACATTACATTTATTTAGTTACTAGCTTACAATTAAAGATACATGAAATTACTTCTATGTGAGTTATGAATTGAAAACCTGGCTATCCTGTCTACACTTAAATTTAAGATTAATAATTGTGTATATTTGGCTAAGTATCGTAAAACAAGCGAATTCAACAGAAACGATGAAGCGTAAAAAGAAAAAACTTTAACAGTCAATAAGGATGAGTAATTCAAATCAACAGCAATTCATTATTAAAAACTTAACAGTTTTCACAGCTTGCACGCGTCTTGCACGAATCGTAGGTGTGAAAGACACGAATGTGTGCAAGAGTGTGTAAGTTGCGTAATTAAAATTTAACTCGAAATAAAAAATGTAATGTAATCGCAAGTTGAAACCGCGAACGTTTGGGATCTCTTACGTCGGTGTTCGTCAAAATAATGTATTGTCAAAATAAGTCGATGTGTTCTATTCGCTATCCATACTGTATTGTATGTATGTTTTGACAGACACCGTCGCAAGAGCTCGCCTGGTGTTTACCACTTTTGTTTTCCAAGATTCTTCAGCGTGACCCAAGAAAACAAATGAGTGGCCTTAAATTTTTGTCATACATTAACAAATATAGTGAGGGGAGCGGCCGCTTTAATTTCATCAATATCACAATCAGTCAATAAACTCTTTATTCTATAACAATGTCTATCATAAATTTAGTCTGTTTTATCAAATTTGTACGAAATAAATATTATTAACAACCCACCCCACTCACTATTTGCATTCAGTATGAGATATCAACTTATCCTAGTAACAAAACATTTGAAACAATAATTTATAAATATTAAATGCCAATCAAACTATATATAAATAAGAGTGTCGTATCCATTTCCCCGCGAGGATCTACCAACAGCGCATTCAGTGGGGGAACTACGGTAGTCGCAGTGAACAACGGAAACCAGTACTATTGATACTAACACGAAGTAGGAGAATAATAATATCCTGTACTTCGTTACAGCCTCGCGGCCATTACTGTTAATTAGGCTTTAATCATTAAATGTACACAGCTTAACTATGGAATTTTTCATCGTAAAATAAATGTAGAAAAAATTTTCTTTCTTATCTTTTTTTTTATAATATTAAAAAATGTAACCTTCCAAAACTTAAGAATAACCTCTGACAACTCGCAGACACGACCTGTTGTTTATAATAACTATTCCATTTTCGATGATCACAGAATATACGTGCGCGTCGACATTTTTGCGCGCCCGCGGCCTCCTAATAATTAATTTTCATTTGTTTTAATCAAAAAATCCTTATCTATTAAAATTTTATTATCTCGAAAATACGTCTTTTTACAAATATGTGGCGTGCAGTGCAAAAATGTGGACGCATTAGACTTGAACACTTTCTTGGAAACGTAACTTTTGTTCTAAAAATCTAAATTTAGGAGACACCACCCGTGCTTGTTTCTTCTCGCTTTGTACAAACTCGACTCACGAGCTAGTTCCTTAAAAACGATGGGTTATTTTATTTATAACTTTAAAAATACCAAACGTCCATAAATTTTTCTTCCATCTACTACCACCTAAATTTAAAAACAATAGCATTTATACAATATTGATAGGAACTTTTTTTCTGTTGTTATATTAAATTTATTTATATATTATTAAAATTTATGAGAAAAGTTTTTTTACATAAATAGCGATCCGTTCACTTAATTTTTATTGCGTTTCTAGTATTTGTTTTGTGTTATCATATTATCATATTATGTAATAATATCAGTCGAAAAGTTTGAATTTTTGCGTCCGAAATGTGTGATTTCACGTTTCCCAAAAAAAAAAACAATCATCATCGGGTAACCCTTCGCTTCAGAACTGTCCATATCATTCCAAATTATAATAAAAATCTGCCGAAAATTTTTGTGTTTGATAAATGAAATACTATAATAGAAAACAATCAAAATATTCTCCACAAGAACCAAACGTCACGAACAAACTGAAAACGAGTTTTGGGCTATTGCATTGTATTTTTTTTTCTACATACATTGACACCCCACAACAGGGGAGCTACACCGGCTGTAGGCTCCGCTGCTGCACGAGATATCAATTATTAATTCAAGAAAATCATTATTACATTAAATCAGCTTAGAATACCTTACCTATGTTACGATTATTATATTATTCCGATTTGTCCGCACAAATCCGTACAGAAACGCATTTGTACGCACGAATCGTCACTTAATTATAATACATGATGATAATATTAAAAGAATTATTCGGCAACACTTGACATTCTTATTGTAAAACTGCAAAATCGTTCTAATTCCAATGGAAATGGGACGATCTTGCTAGTTTTTATTTTATGTGAACTATAAAACTACTATTCGGGCAACTGCATTTATTTGTATATCATTGTGTTGTGTAAAACATTACTTGTTATCATATAAAATGATTTGGGCTATTGTTTATTTATATTGTTATGTGTGAAAATAAAAATAAATATATTATTACTTGGGCTATGTCTGAGTCCGTGTTTAAAGAATGTCTCGTGCTCTTTTCGTCCATACAAGACCATCCGTCGAACTGATGTTAGCGTTCGACTGAGTCCAATTCGGCATATCGTGTATCGATTCAGTGAATAATCGCTATTTTTATATACCATGAAATAATCACATTTATTTACAAAAGAAAAAAGAAAAATAACGGCAGTCTTCTGAAAAAAAAATCAATATATTAACTATACAAAAAATATATCTTTTAAATTATAAGATTTTTCAGTTAAAAATTATAACCGCTTAATAATAAAAAATAAATCGTTAATTTTTCATTTTTCAATTAAAAACATAAGCATCAACATTTTCTAAATCCTATATATTATTTACAATTATTACTAATATGGCATTTAAATAAAATTATAAGCCAAGAAATAAAGGACAATAATATAATAATAATAATCATATGAAAAAACTTTTTTTGATAATAATTTCAAAAATAGAATTTGTGCGTTCAAAATTTGACTAGCATGAGACATGTTATTGCGTGAAAGTTAAAAATAATGTTAAAATATATTTATATAATAATAATAATTATAGAAGTAATAAAAAATATATTTGGAAACTTAATGTAAGTAAATATTGCAAAGGTTCGCTAAATGCGATAAAACGTGCATAAAACGGTTTGGCACATCCAAAAAGTTTGTACTAAGCTAAAAAATACGTTGTTCTGTGATAAAGCTAAAATAAAAATAAATATATAAAATAAACTTAGTAACCGTACTCTCGACCGGAAATCCGATTTTAAGCAAAGAACGCGTTACGTATTTATAAAAATTTATGGTAAACGCTAAAATTAAAATAAAATAAAATAAATATTGATAACACTCAAAAAACAAACCAAAACATGTGTATACTGACGATTGCACTCAGTACCTACATCTAATTATTTGTTCGGGCGAGTTTTTGTTCCATTATGTTCATTCGTCTATTTTTTTAGTTAATTTTTATATTTACACAATATTAGATTTCACTACCCCTATTTACACATGTTAGTTCTATCTAAGTTTTAATATAACTTCAATATCGTCTGTATGTATAACTTTAACATATAGTAAGTTACTAATCAGAGGCGACTTCTCGCTCCGAAAACGTAATTTTTTTCGAAAATATTGTCAGTGTGGAGCTCTGACGTATGACAATATTGAAAAACTAATTTTATACCTAAAATTGATATCTCCTTCTCTGAAATATTCCAAAGTGTTTTTATAGTTCATCAAATGTCAGAGCTAATAATATATAATAATAAAATATTTTTAGTTAATTTTATAGTTTTGCGATACACATCGCGTCGGATTAGTAATAACTGAATTTTCATGGTTGAGTGTTTTGTTGTAGGTGGACAGCTTGTTGTGCTGCTTGTTGCGCTGCTTGCTGTGCGACCTGCGCCGCTTGGTGCATTTGTTGTTGCTGGACTACTTGCTGGGCGGCTTGGGCGGCCTGAGCGGCCTGGGCTGCCTGAGCCGCCTGGGCAGCTTGAGCGGCCTGAGCGACCTGAGCAACTTGAGCCTGGGCCTGAGCCTGCTGAACTGGTGACGGTAAATTAAATCCCAGCATTCTTGGATCATGCAATCTTAGCGCTTGCTCTAGTCTTTGCTCTTGCGCAATTCTGAAGGCTTCGACTAATTCAGGTGATAGTTGTTCATTCGTTTGAAACCCGTTATGTCGTAATGGCGGGTTGTCATTGTTATGCGCTTGAGATACGGCTAGCCTGAGCGCTTCAGCTTGACTTCGTAACAGAGCTTCAGCTTGTTGAATTCTAATCGCCGCTTCGGAGGGTGGTTGGGCTTCCTGTGTCGGTTCTCTTGCTAGTTGTTGGCGCATTGCTGATACTAGATTTGCAGCAGCTACCTGTACTGCATTGTTCTCACCTGATTGAGTCATCATGTTAGCGGCCGCGGCTATGGCTGCCATCCTTTCGTCGTATTGACCATTTGATCGGAGTAAGTCTGTAATTTTGTTAACTGCTGTCCCTACTTCTGAACCAGCTGATGATGAAAGGCGTCCATTTGATGAGGAGTCAGAATGCGCAGGTGAAGGTGGTGCCAGGTTCAGAAGGCCAGAACTACCGGCGGATGCTGAGACGGCAGCAATAATGTCTCTCTCGCGTCGTTCTGCAGCGGCTCTCGATAGGACGTATTGAGCCGCAAATTGATGTTTAGGTTCCATTCTCATATGCTCCATGTGGGATAAGAGTCCTGAAATTAGTTAGGTATTTAATTAATTTTATGTGTGTTTATTAAATAAATAGAAAATTTATAACTAATTTATTCTTTGGTAATTTGGGTAAAAAAATTATCATACTGACTAATCAGTATTAAAAAAATTATAAAATTATTTAAGATATATAAAATTAAATTATTTCAAAAAATATATAATATCAAACATTTTGAAAGCAGCTACCAAACTAAGCAAATATACGCTCTCCATACTCTATGTTCAGCAGCTCTATGAATCACCTGTCAGTGCCCAAATTATTTAAATAATACACATAAATAACCTACCACTTTCATGAGTAAACACTGCTTGACAAACTGAGCACGGCCACATTCGCAGACCGCCAGACAGTTGGGACTCGGGGTGACACGCCAGGTGTTTCCTCAAAGAACCTTCATTGACATAATGCTTGCCGCACACCGGGCACGGATGGTTAGCAGTCCGCCGCTTCGCTATATAAGGATCAATAGGTTTAGCTTGCGGAGGATACGGTGATGTTGAGGGCGGACCTGACATCACCGGGAGAGGTTAGTGGGTTAGGGAGGGAGAGAGAAAAAAAACAAACGGTTAGTTCCAAGTTAGTCTCAGTATGACGAACGACGACTCTTCGTAATTGCTGTTTGGTAGTATTTACTTATGTGAATGTAGTTTAGACATGGATATTTAATGGGCCGCAATGTTTATTTTGAGGGAAAGCTTTTACCAAAAGTCGTCGTGGCTTAATAATAATAACGAAAGAAACATTTCGAAACGAGGGAAAACTAAAACAAACTAAATTAAATGGATGGCATTAGATCGATGAATTCAAAACGAGGGTAACAAAGATATAAGGCATATAAACAAAACATGTTATGATAATAAAGTTTCCACATCATCCGAAGAACCATTTGAACGAAGTAATGTTTGTAAAACAGTATACCCTTCCAATAAAGCAGTAACATAAACAGACGATTCTTCAGATGGTATTAAATAACTAATGCTATGACTTAAAATTATGGAGACGATACTTTTTTGGTTGGTACAACCAACACCCCTTGTGGCTTTGAGCCGTCTGGAAGATTTTAGTTCTATAAAATAGCAAGGTGTTTATTCGTCCTTATAAATAAAGGAATTATCAATTTGTTATAAACTTCCAGTGACTTGTCTTACAAACTAAAAATCCCTTCTGTAGTAATGTCTTCTACTTTATTCAACTAACAGCAAAATTTATGTAAGCATCAATCTACAATATATAAAATCACGTAAGATAACAAAGACAATAAAAACAAAAGGGATCGCTTAAACTACTTAAATATAAAACCTGGATTCACAAAATCCAAAAGAAACCCTATCTATAGAGACGAACAATAGATGACGTTCCTTTAACCAACGAAAACCGAGCTGCCGAGAAACTTACTCGCAACGCCGGACGCATTCGGGTCCTTGTGTGTGTTCTTCATATGTTCGACTAGGGCTTCGCCACCGAATACTACTTTGTGGCATATCGGGCAAGGCGTGGCCGTAGCTCCACCTATCATGAGAGCCGCGTGTTGCTGCAAAACACCAAGGTGCAGCTGAAGCTCCTATCCAGCGTCGATGCGGGCATAGTAAAGATTAGTAAATGTATAAACAAACAAATATTATCAAATGGAATTTCGAAATAAATATAATGTTTGAAATAAAAATATAACAGCCAAAGGGAATTTTGATTTTGAACATAAAATGCACCGTTTTGTTTTGGTAAAAAAAAATTAGGTGCGTCGTTTTAATGGTAAATAGAAAATAAAAGAAATCATAGTTTTAAATATTGATTCAATAAAAATTAATACATACTATATATAATATATGTATAATAAACATAGCTCAATTATTATGCCTTTGAATAAACAGTAAACAATATAATATCGCACTTAAAAAAAACTAATGCGCATAATATTTTTAATCTTACTATTTTAGTATTTTAGCTAATATATCTAAAAAATACTTTACGTTTTTCGATGACGACAACATAAACTTGATAAAAACTATCCCAATAGTTATTTTTTTCTTTACAGTTAGAAAAAAATATTATTTGTATTATTATTTATTGTTCAAGATTATGAGTTTAATTCGTTACATCAAACTGTAATATTCCATTTAAGACAGTGTCTCTAAATGGAGGAAAACTGGACTATTTAGTTAATTAATTTTATTTTCATTCATTCACTAAATACAGGACTAACGTCAAAAGATTATTGCAAATTAAGTCACATCAAATTTTCTGATTTCTAGTTATTTCTCTAAAAAAAAAAAGAACGCATTCTTTATTATTTTCACTAAAACCCCATTATTATACTGACCTTTGCTGTGTGTGTTCTTAAACTGCTCTCGGTGGCGAATCCTTTTCCACATATGTTACAATGAAATGGTCTGTTCTTGGCCCTCTCGACTTGCGCGTCATGGTTCCTTAGGTGTTGCTGGAGGTTTGAAAGTTGAATGAAAGCTCTCCCGCAATCCGGTAAATGGCACTTGTATGGACGTTCTCCTGTGAAGAAGGCATGTTGTTAATTTGTATAGTTTTTACTATATTCAAGCTGTATCCAACATATAGCAGTAGACAAAGAGAACCTAGTGTCAAGACGTTCCGTTCCCCACTCACCGCCCAATTTTCGAGACATTGTGTGTTGAGTGGTGGAACTTAATGCCGTGCTTTGTCTTATTACCAGAGCAAGCAAATCAAAATAAATCATAACTCCGAGTGGAAATTGAACTCACAATTGTCGAGTTTAGATTCAGATATTGTTCTACTGCGTCACGAGGGCCTCTAAAGTAAACATGTAGTAATATATAAGTTATGTAAATTCTATTAAAAATATATTCATTAAGTAATAACAAATAAGGATGTGGAACCTCATCTGTCCCTATAATTATCTGTTCATCTCATGCATTGCGAACGGTTATTTTATGGCAAACGATACCTGAGTAATGTTATAAGCATCTAGTTTGGCTTAAATGGACTTTCACGATATATATTTTTTAACTTCACGCTTTATCCCGCACATAACAGGGTGGGCAGAGGGAACCTGGAAACTTAGTGTTAAGACACTCCGCTCTCAATAGGAAACTTTTTTCGAATTGCGTGTTGAGTGGCGGAGCTCAACGCCGCGCTTTGCCTCGTTACCAATGCCACAAAATGGAAATATACAGTAATGTGTGGCGGAATTCAACTCATATAAAGTTTTAATAAAATCGATTGTTTCAACAGTAAG
>DWAL01000346.1:0-11809 GCA_018230405.1 Heliconius hortense
CTGTGTGCGGGATACAGCGTGAAGCTGATTAAATTTAAAATTTACATAAAGAAATAAATTTACATCACCTTCATAAATTGATTGATATTCCTATACAAATTAAAAAATCTATGCATTAATATTAGCAATAGAGAATTCCAAAAAGACTATATTCGTGTATATTTTATATATGACCCAACTTGATAATTTTTCTATCTACAGTATCAGTTCCTCAAGTACTGCTCACCCTTTCGTTCAGTGCATTGTCAGTGTCTCATCACGTGTGAAAGGGTGTTAAGTAAACATTGCAAATAATTACAATACGGTCGATGAAGGAAGATATTCAGAATGTGTACTGATTCTAATTTTTGCATTTAAATGCAAATATTCATTCGGAAGCTTAAAATGGTTTTTTTTTTAAACCATTAATACTAACAGTGTCATGGTAATTTTGAGAAACATGATACCGATATAAGATTATAGATGCTTATAAAAACTGATTTGAAATTTATTCAACGAATTTTTGTACATTATAGGAAAATATACAAAAGTTATTAATATCAGCTAAGAAATGTTTTTTAGTTTTATGTTTTATTGCAAATATACCATGATAGACAGAAACAGTCTCGGGCACTCGAGGCACTCAATACATATCTAGTGACGCAACTCAACGCCGCACTTTGTCTTAAATGAAATTAATTCATTTCCACACGTCGTGTTTACAATCAGATCTTATGCTACTTATACAAGATTCTATGTTTATTTAACTCGTTTCTCTTAATCCGATTCTTGATAAACCATAGAATCTAGTCTAACAAAAATACGTAGTGTAAAAATCGAAACATGAGTTCCAACGACTGACTGACAACGACATCGACTAGAAGTGGTAACTCATATATTCCATCAATTCGATAAAATTTGAAAGACATATTTCAACAGCACTGTATCGGTTAATCTATCGCTTAGCACAACGCGTTCCACATCGTAACGCCGAGGGCGCAAACTATGAAAGTACAATTGACATGTAAACAAAGCATTTGTATTATGATCACATGAATATAAACTGAACCTCGCCTCCGGCAAAATTTAGGTACCCAGATTATTGCAAACTTAATTTACATATCTTCTTAGACTATTGGAATCAGTAATTTCAAGTTTGTTATAGTGGTTAAAAGGAGAACTTACATTTCAAAAAAGAATTGCTTTTTTTCGGTACATGTTAGTTCCAATGATAACATGTATAACTTAATTGTATAATTTCAGAACATTGATAAGTACATATACATAGTTTCAAATTATTACGTCCCTTGTTGTATATTAAAGTTTTACTTAACTTTAACATATCTAAGATTTTTGTCAGAAAGTCACATGAATTATACAACGACGTGAGTGTTGACGCTAAAAGCTCACGGGAGGTCGCGTATCATGACCGATTCAGACGCATGAAATAGTGCCAAGAGAGGTTCTTATCTAAAATAAACATCTGAACGCCAATGAAACATGTCTTCAATTATCATAAATCGGCGTATACTGACACCGAGCGATGAAAGCCGCGCCTCGCGCCAGTTGCGGAGGTGGTTGTGTTCATTTGCACTTGAACAAATATTTCTTCTCCCATACATTTGTAATGCTTAAAACAATTCTTGCAAATACATACATTATGGATCATACATTATGAATAGTATTTTACTTTTTTTATATCTTGATATAATAAATACTTAGTTATCATAAATACAAGTATCTAACTGCTAAAGAAATGTAAAGAAATCAGCTAAAGCTTTTATATAATACCTACACTACCACTAACGTGCTCTACCATATTTGGTATTTTAGGAGCATACCTACTTATTGTCATCCTGTATTTAATCTTACCTAAGTATTTATAGGTACCTAAATATTACAATTATTTATCCAACACCGACCATTTTATGCAATTTTGCAATTGTTTTTTGTAAATTTGTAATATTTATATTCATATTAAATATGTATTGGTATGCATATTTTTGTGTTGTTACCCTTATTATATTTTAAAACACTAGTGATATCGTCTTCAAGGGGGATTAAGCAATATTGTAAGACTGTTTTGGTCTGGAATATTAATGGCCTTTATGTGTTCTTGGGTGACGCTACCAAGCTTACACTATATAAGACCCTATGCAGATACATATAAGATTAACATATAATAATACAGTCGAAATACAGAGCAGTAAGCCTATGTAGGTACATTATATTATCTTTAGCTTGTCTTAAGCAAAACTATCTAGGACGTGCGTCAGCACACGCATATGAATAAATTAGACATAAATAATTTTGTTGTTATGTATATCTATTTTTAGCATATTTTGGTATTGAAATATAATATTAATTATGTTATATCTATGCTATATTAGTAAATAATAAATTTAAAACAGTTATATTATTTCAGCAACTCTCATCTCAAAGTTTCGGTACTTCACAAATAATATAATGTGTGTGGTCTCGTAATATAATTAATTATACTATGTGTTTAAATTTAATAAAACAACATAATTTAGAGTATGGCATATGCTATGTGCTAAATACAGGTACATACTCGTTTATCTTAATGCTATTGGATTATTTAATAAATATGCCTCTTGTTTATATACAGTATGAGTAGAGTGCGAATGATAGTGTAGAGACATTGCGCGCGCGCAACGAGGTCGGTCGTAGAAATAGCAGCGCGCGCGCATTGTCGCCAATCACGCCCGCCTCCCCTCCGCAGGGCCGGCGCAGCACTGAAGGCGGCCAATGGCGCGCACGGGGCGGAGCTGGGCGAGCTCTCGGGCCTGCTGCACGCGGGGCTCGTGAAGCGCGAGCCCGAGGACCTGAGCCGCAAGGTGGTCGACGAGCCCGAGCCGCACGCGCTCAAGCCGCCGCGACACAAGGTGCGTCACACGTCCGTACGCCGCCGCCGCGCGCGCACGCACTTACACACTTCCCTTACCGGTTATCCATGTATCATTTATCGCAGTCAGCGTACGATGTGCCGAGCGCCTCGCTCGAGCCCCACTAACCGCGCCCGCCCGCGCCCTAAAACGGCCGGCCAGCGCTGCCCGCCCAGTGCATGTCGCAGGTGAACCGCAGGACTACACGGACAAACTGGATTTATTATTCTCGTATCGTGATTGTGTTATAGACCGACTTAGTGTATTCGAAGCAGTTACTGTGTTTTGACGCGGTATGTACGCGTCGACTTTGCGAAGCGGACAACTGTCGTGGGAGAACGCGTGTAACAGACGCGTGTGTCCGCAGGTGGCGGTCGGCGAGCCTGGTGAAGCAGCATCGCCGTCTCCGGTACCATCACGGGCCTCCTCGGCTGGTTCGCTTCTGCCGGACGCGGCAATGTATGCAGCGCAAATGTTTGCGCCTCCAGGCACACCCAGCCCCACACCCTATGGCGAGCAATATCCACGCCAGACGGGGTCCTTTGCTAGCGAGCCCTACTATCGTGAATACTTCGTTGGTGACAGCTACCAGCAGAGGGCTGCACCACCTTACAGTGACGCCGAGTCAGCTTCAGCATCGGCTTTCGGGGATCGGTATTCGGCCCCTCGCTACCATAGCAAGAGTGTAATTGCTGCTGCTGGTCTAACTGTGGATCTGCCGTCTCCAGACAGCGGCATCGGAGCTGATGCTGTTACACCCCGTGATCACACCACCGTTCAGCAGGTCGGTCCAACGAGAGTAAAGGGCGCGGGCGGGCGGGCTTCACTTGTAACACACATGCACACACACACTTAATTTAAAATAAGTACCAGATTTAATATAATGAAGATTTTAGGAACACTTCTAAATATATAGAGAAGACTATGATATCTTGTAGCTTTTAAGGAACTGAGTACTTATTTTCACAATAATGCATAACTTTAGTATTATCAACACTTATCAGGATCATTTTTGTCTATTTATCTAAAATGTCGACTATCACAAAACGGTAGAGACTTAGCAACGAAGCCCTCCCGCGCTCTTATCTTTTATCTGTAGTACTCTACAGAGAGAAGAGATGTACTCATCTCTTCATATTTAAAATATATACATTAGTATTATATAGTAGATATATGTAGTTATCTATAACATAATAACCTACTAACAATTGCTGAAACTAACACACGGTTACTATATCTATACAACTTTTATGCAATTTCATGTTTTCTAGTTTAAAAAGAAAAAGTACAGTAGTAAAAAAAATTTAAATAATACTTTAAATATTAGCGACATACAAATAACAATCTCTAAGGCCTACTTTGGCCAATAGGTGATTAGCATTAAGCTAATTGAACTGCATAGAAATAATACTAATATAATAACTATTTGACTCTATTAGAACAAATGACGATGATTCAATAGATTTATTACGTCAAGTTTGTATAATTGTGTTGTTGATCTTCATTGATGCGATGCGAACACTTATATACAAACAATAGTCGTGACGCAATAACATAAGGCATAACAAGGAACAGTTTTCATTTGTTTTAAAGTTATAACTTAGCATATTTAAAATAACAAATTGACATAACTCCTGTATAATCAGTCTTAGAATTAAGTGAGCTCGAAGGACTTGCCGTTTTAAGGTGTGGCGCTCACGAGCTGGTAGCCGTTGTCAATCTAATTATTTTATCTCTCATTGTGTTGCAAATAAAATGAATATCTACGAACACAAGAACTGCGTAATTGGATACTTGTTCTATTAGAAACGTGAAATCAACAAACACTTTAAACGTTAATTTCATCTTAAAATTTTAATGTATTTTATATACATAATATATTAAATGTATAAATTAAATTAACGACAATAACGATATTATTTTTACCTCATGAACTAAGCGAGTTTGTAAAATTTGCTAAAACAATTTACATAAATTATAGGTAATTTATAGTTATATTTATAGAACTAAAAAAATCATATGACAATATATAAAGAGGTATCATATAGGTACGTGAAACTAGTTGTTTTATAAATTATCATGTAGGTAAGGAATTTAGTCAGGGTTTTGGTATTCTATATATTTATAAATATTGCGCAACTAGGAGTTTTAAAATATATCAATATTAATTAACAACTTATAAATTCTTATTATTTTGTAATAATAAATCTAATTAGAATTTGTCAAAGATTATTTTTTATAATATAATCATAATCAAGCATCAAATATAATAAGAGCACAAGCTTTAAGATACAGGTATTATAAGACATAAGCAATATCAATGTATATAAACACTTTGTATCAGTCTTGTCTATTTCTAAAAATTACAAAATATTTGTTGTTGTTTACATATCAAAACTAAACTATATATACATGTTAGAGGTAACTAGTAGAAGTTCTAGTAAGAAGTGACAAACAAGTAACTTTAAACTTTGATCAGTTAACTTCCTCAATTTTTACTAAACGGAGATCTTTTATATATGTTTATAGTACCCGTACCTATCAACCTGTTCAGATAATTATGCAAAGTTTGATACACGTGTCACGGTGATGATCTCTGACTAAATTTATATCGATATATATATTTAGCTGGCATCTAATATGTATATTGGTATTTCATTAGCTTTTATCGTTTCTATGACAATTAAATAACAAAAATAACAGTTACCTATGGCCGTAGAACGATTCTACGATAAATGCTAAAATACGAGTACATGTACCTAATATAATTTTAGAAATGTAGTAGAAATTTATTAAATTCAAATGATGATTTATGTATGTAATATCATAATAAATATTTTGTAAACAGAGTGAGTAGATAAGGAACTCAATAATACATTTTATAAAATTCCAATTTTGCAGTCGTGAATGTTTGTATTCATTTTATTCATAATGTTAGATGGTATGAATAATATGAAAAACGATATTTTTTTAATGTTCTAAGCAGTCGTTCGAGTACACAGTAATATGCCAGCAACCTGGCGTTGGTGAGGATGGACGAGGCACCCCCTCGGCACACCATTCTCCTGCACAACCACCTCGTACGCGCCCTTGGCACGACTTCGGCCGCCAGAATGATGCAGATAAAATTCAAATCGCTAAATTGTAAGTATTAATGATCAATTTTGACAGTTTTACACGCAAACTATACGATAAAAAATATTTTTTTTATAAAATATGGTATACAAATAGTAAAAGTAAAAGAATTAATAGTCTGTTCATAAAGGAAAACTTCAAAACAAATAAACTATATCAACCTAACGGTAATATAAGTAATACTTCAACACATCCAAATATTTGTGTTTTAACATTACTTTTCATATACTTACAAATATAGCCATACCTATTCTCTCGCTATTCAATTCTCGCAGCTTGTTTGTATGGAAGGTGCTAAGTTAAATTTCGTGATAGTTGAATACAACAGAAAGTGTGTGTTAATTGACAATTTCCTTTTTTAAAACTTAATTGTAAAAAAACTATTTTTACTAGAAAAAAAACGATTTTTCTTAGTTTTAAAAGTACTTATCCAGAATAATATCCGAAATTGCAGTTTATTTTGTATTAATTAATCTGTACTAGTAATTGTTTAGATGAATTTGCATCTAATAAAGCTATAATAATTAACGATTACTTACAATTTATCCTTTATAAACACATTTAATTTGTTTATTCGCATATGTTTTACTTTTACGACTTAATTTATTAATTCTATCACTACCGTGAAAACTTTATCGAATGCCCTTAAATATCCTACTATGACCGCTTCATTAATGGATTTTTGGATTAAAATTTTTAACTTAACTAAAACTAGATTCCGCTAACCGTCAAGGTATTTTTATGTTACGTTTACTAAATTCTTATTCAAAAAACATGTAGTTATTTTGAATAAGAATTTAGTAATATAATTTCTCAAAGCACCTACTCCCCTAAATCTACTGATAGATGTATGTATTTGCTTAGAATTTCTCTCAATTGAGAAGGATTATTACTGTCTACTGATTTAAAATGCTATAGGAATCCAGTAACGATCGCTTTGCACGCACCTTATTTGGTTACTATTGAATAATGATAAATATTTTATTTCCACGTTGGCTCATACCAAGGAAGGCGTTATAAAGTATGTAAGTATCATAGTTTAAACAAATATATTTTTATATTCTATATTAGAGATGATAAAAAATATTAAATTGTATAATTTTAATATTAGTTGTAGTAGTTTCAGATTTATAAGTTTATAATGTTTACTACATTTTCGTAAAAAAACTTACAAATTAAATTTTAGCACTACGTTTCGATACGACCACGTCTTGTACGACTCACCGGAAACAGTCGTCAACATGATAAGTGCATTAGCATTACTATCTCGATAATTACTTGCTTGCATTTGGCCCAAAAAACTCAAACGATTGTACGTGTTATTTTGTTCTACAGAGCTGAACTCTCAACAAAACTCTCACCACCAAAATTAAGACATCTTTAAATGTGTTTGTCTTTATACTTATCATTCAAACCGAGATGCTTGCTAGTTGCTCCTAAAATACAGCTTATTTAACCAAGCGATGTACCACGGAACATAATCAGATAATGTATACATTTGTAATTATCGGAACATACAGCCATTAAACAAAGACAATAGAAACTTAATGAATACATTACTAACTAGAAACATTGGCGTGGTGTTTTATAGGAGTAGCCCTACTTTATGTGTACACACATTATTGGCCTTAATCTACTGGACTCTTCGTGTATGATCTTGACAGATTCTAGGTGCAAATTCTAATATAAGGCAATAGGAAGTACATACAATAACGTGCCGCACGCAGTTCTCGTCTCTCGTCTTTTTACCGTCGTCGACGATATCCACGACGAAGTCCAGCTTATCCGGCGCGACCGAGTATCGGCGCGGGCCGCGCCGGCCCAGCGGCCCAGCGGATAGGACCGTTAGCTCTCTTACTCTTCTCTAATAGTCTAATTTGTTCCCAGTCGCGGCTGCATGTCGCGGTTGGTTTGCTTTGAATAGGTGAAATCCCAGTCCGTTCGACAGCCGTATGCCGAGGTTCGAGTCCCACAGGGGACGCCCTTTCCGCTGTTGACTTCCTCACAGGCCACATAGTGCTTGCTTATTTCCAGGGACAGAATACCCTCTTCCCTATCCATCCGGGGTTGCTCTAAAGTCCAATAGAGCTATCAGCATTAACCTCAAGTTCAAACAAAAACATTGTCTTTTGTAGTTCTAAGTAGAATTTATATAAAAAAACAGTTTCCTTATTTTCAATCAAATATCATCAAAAATATAAAATGAGAAAAATTCGAAAAATTTAATGTAATGAAATAGTGTACTTTTTGTTGCGGTAATATATAGACTGCATGTATCTCACGCAATATTTTATCAGTATCGGTATTCGATTCGAAGCACAATGGTCCTTCAATTTACATCAGCGATTGATCCGATGGACGTACTTTTCTCCATATAAAGAGTCTTAACATTTATTTTGCAAATTACCATAACATTATTAAAAATAGACTGATGCATTTCATCATTGCGGCTATTTTGTTATGATATAAATACTTTTACATCCCTCATGTATATATGCCGTTTATATATATATTGAGGCAGTGGCACAAGCGTGTGACTATAAACGTGACTATTGTGGGTTCCAATCCGATTCCCAGTCCGGGGAATGAATTATTATTTATTAATATTTTTAATTCTTCGCTCTGACAAAGCGCGGCATTGAGTTCCGCTACTCAACACGCAATACCTCCACAATTCGGCGGTAAGTGGTGAACGGAGTGTCTTAACACTAATTTTCCTCTGCCTACCCTGCTTTATGCGGGATACAGAAGTTGAAAAAAAAAACATGCAATGAATTATTTATATTAATTGCAATAACTTAATTTTCATTTAGACATATCAATTAAAAGTCAAGATTGATAAATAAAACAACAATTTAATTAATTTTCAATATAATAATTCAAATATTTTTTATATAATTGATCAATAAATTTTATAAATGTTTAGCAACAAGAAAAACCTTAGTCTTAAATTATAATAAGGTGTATCACTATTATCAAAGGTTAATATAATATTTAAGTTCAGAAGTCGTTTACTAAATAAATAATAAGTATAATATGTAAATTCCTATCAATTAATAGCTGGTCATAGACGAGAAACAAGCATTAATCGTTTATATTATTTAACATTCTTAAAAATACGTAGGCAGTCAATATATTCAGTTAATAGTATCTAACGAATCGTAAAACACATCTCTGGCACAAAGAGCGGTGGTCAATAATAGTATTGTAAGCATAAAGGGTCAGATTTATGCGCATCTAATTTGGTGTTGCACTGCATCGCGGGCTCCGCGGGACGTCGTACGTCGCCTTATCACGGCTTGCGTTTTTACTGCCGTCACTTTGTTGTCGCTACGTTCCAAGGCTTTTTGTCCACTCATCAATTTCCGCGCCTCACCGATTGATTTATTCATGGAAGGTCTCTCGTCTTCACGCAGGAAGTCCCTTTTTTCGGATGCTGTGCTGCTGAAATTTGTAATGAAGCTCATTCGAAAACAATACGTTATTTATTATTGGGGAAACATATAAATGTATTTCTTGGTAATATTATTTCTTAAAAAGTAAAGGACATACTCGTCCGTATTCAATTCAATTCAATCAATGAATAAGTACTTAATAAAATAGTTACACTTTAGAGGAGTTGATTACATTTTATGTTATTTAACCGGAGTAAATTTACCGATATCGACCCTTAATATCTATCTTTGAAGACAAAATTATAGTACCTCTGTATTCTTAGTCATAAAAAATATACCTGTATCTATATATTTAAGAGTGCATAGTGTTACCTATTACCATTTAAAATTACATAGGTAGAGGTACTGAGATATTTTAAAAAAGGAAATAATGTTTGAAATAACTTTACTAAATCAGATAGGCGAGAACCGTTGCTGCCGATCCGTCAATGTCCGTTGAGTTTGCATTACGTCGACTTTATCAGCTCATGCTCGCTTCGAATCGCCAGCATCAGCAGAACTGTTTACCAAATTGTTTTCAATAGGCTTTAAGTAATAGTCAGACTTCAAATCGAACATTAAGGCGAAATCAATCCTGTCTACATTCCACGAACAGATTTAATAGTGGATTAAATATTCTATAACGATTTATAGGTTTTTATCTCGTTACATAAGTAAACGTCGTAAGTAAGAGTCGTAGTGAAGGCGTGCTACAATGGAGTGGTCTGATAATGACGTTTGCTATTTCCTGGTTTCGCTGTATATTTGTAGAGGTGCGTGAATTTGTCCGGGCGTGGGTCGAGATCGGCGACGACAAGATGTCGGGGCGCGCTTTGAATCGTGTCTCGGTGTCGCCGGAGTCACGCGCGTCTGTTAACGAGCCACGGCACGCAAAGCATAAAGCTAAATTAGTGAGATTTTCCTTCCGTTGATCCCGAACGCAGGAAATCACTAGAAAACGCCGTTTTTTAATGTGCGCAACGAACTGGATTTCAACGCCTTTATGTAACGACGCTGGTGACAAGCTTTACTCACTATGCAATTAAGATTTCCACTTTTTGCACATTTTATTACTTTACTTCATGGAAAAATTCACTGTCGAGACTATATAGCTGTAGATAACATCAAAGAAATCTGCCACTTTTGTAAATTGTTCAAATTACAAAGCATTTACACGCTTCTACAATCTGCTGCTCTACATGTTATTGTAATTAAATAAACTCTTTTATACATACATATATTAATTATATTCATATAAATTGTATACGTACAAATCGTTGAAAATTTTAATAATTTATATTTCTTTCATAGGTTTTCACCGTATGGATTCAAATATCACCTGGAAACGGCGAGTAGCAGTTCACAAAGACGTGAAGACGATCGTATTACTTATATCAATAAGGGTCAGTTCTATGGCATCACTTTGGAGTACATTCATGATCCGGACAAACCACTTAAGAATCAAACTGTTAAGGTAAGTAAACGACCGGATGCATCTCTAACATGATGAATGTAATAGTCAAAATGATGTATGTGCCTAAAGGTACATTATTAAATATTTATAAAAGTATTAACGCATATATGTACGTTTATAACGATGACCATATGTTTCTTTGAACTGACATACACATATACTAATTAATTTGGCAATTAATACAATATAGAAATAATTATTTTCTTATCATTACGCATCTCCCTTAGCTACGTTAGTATTTAGTTTCTGCTTATTTTATGCCAGATAGCAAATCCTAACGCCGTTCTTTATATCACATAACTCGAGTCATAGTAAATTAAATACAGTAATTTCTTGATTCTTATTAGAAATGTTATTCAATAGAAAATATAAATATGCTTTTTAATATGATATAAAACAGTTTTTTTGCAAAGTTTTGCCAGACGAAATTAATTATTGATAATCAACGGAGTTACCGGGGATTTGTATATGTTTGATTTAGCTGCAGCATGCCGTAAGTTAACGGTTAGTGACCGGATGTTTACTTCGTTCAGACCTTAGAAAGCTCAACCACGTACTTTAGAGACACGGCCAATCGTAAAACACGCGCATACGCGCGTATATGTTCCCATAACGACTCAATTTAATTTGTATTTCCTTTTAAATGGAAATAAAATATACAAGATTATTGCGAAACGCACAAAGACATCGGAATCTATTTAATATTCTGTAATGTAATGAAAGTTGTATTTATTTAAAAATATTATACTTGTGTTATTGTTATTGCCCAGTTCCAACAAGTTGGTGACCACAAGATGCCCGTGTAGGTTTCACTGCACGCAACTCTCGGTTAATGTTTCATGTTCCTTCTAAAGCTTCACTTTTTATGGTATTTTTATTAA
>DWAL01000347.1:0-11802 GCA_018230405.1 Heliconius hortense
ACATAATACTATATTAATCGAATACGATGTTTGACTAAAGTATTAAAATTATTAACATTTTCAACGTAATTAATATTTAACAAATATAACTCAACAATATGTTGTATGCGTTATCAACATTCATGACTATATGTAGTCAATAGATATCGTTGCGTATCTGTTTCTACTTTCTGAAATATACATTTCTTGTAACTTTTAAGTTTATAATGTTTTGATGGAGTGTAGTGGTAACCTCTGCAAACTATTCTATTTTGTTTTGTAGTTTGTACTACGGGCAAATTTATTTAAAAAATGTATATTTTTGTTAACAATCATAAAACCAAGACGTTTCCAAAGCCGTTCTTTAGCCAAGAATCTTACCAGTGTGATTCAGATGATAAATGTAACTGTTTGGACAGTTAAAAATGCCGTTTTGATGTTAAATTTCACTTAATATATAATTATATTAACCAAAAACAACATTTTATTAAATACATATTATACAGTTAAAAAACAAAATTTATTACAAACAAATATAATTTACTTAATTAATAAAAATACAAATTTTCAATACAGATTGATTATAAGAATAAGTATAGATAGATATAGATTTCTATATATTTACAGGCAAATTCTATGCCTTGGGTTCATTCAAATGATGATATTTTTTTATTTGAACCAATTTTGATGAAACATATATAAATGTTTTGCTGAGTTAAAACAAATCAATTGGTGACTTTTTTTAAATAAATCGCTTCAGTGCTTTCGGAGATAAAAGTGATAATGCATACGCCTGCAATCTTAAGTTTGCCAACTTATATAAGTTGTATGTATATACTTCCAGTTGACCTACAATCCTGAAATTGGTAAGTGGTTGAAACCCTCGGTGAGCGAGTCCTAATTGCATTTGACCGGTTTTTAACATTAACATTCTTCGATGTGGAGTTTAAGCCAAGAACGATCATATGCCCGGTATACATTTAAGTATTTACCAGTTATGTCTGGACGGCGCGGTTATTTTATTATTTACTAGCCTTACGCTGTATTCTGCACATAGCAGTATTTGCAGAAGAAATCTCGTGTATAGACAACGGGGACAGCTGATACACGCGATATAAAACACGCGTGGTGAATGGCCGAATACAATTTATCTTGTCACAAAAAGAAATTCAAATTATTTACCATCCCTTGTGGGAATCGAACTAACTGTCGTGTTTACAGTCAAATGATATGCGGCTACACCACGTCGGCTACTATAATATTTCATACATAAAAATCGTATATTTTCTAAACAGGTTAAATTAAAGGTGAACAAGGCAAAAATTAAATCAAATATACTTGCTAATTAGTGTCGATTAATACGTCAGCTATCAAAATTTTTAGTTACAAGATATATTCATGAATTTTTGATAACGAACAATTTCGAAAAATAAATTGACAAATATTTTTTCGAATATCAATGCAATGTTTTTTTTTTAATAAAATAGTTTAAAATTAGACTGACTTTATTAGTCTGGTCAAGGCCAATGGCGGAGTGGCTAGCACAAGCGATGACGTTCATTAGTGGTGCACTTTGCTAGAGATTTATACTGGAATATTTATGCGCTGAAATGAACACTAGAAACGTTTATTAGAATTTTCTCTCTGAATAAGCTATATACTACTAAATTATGATTTACATTGGTCAGATTGCTATTAATGGCAGATATATGAGAAAAAATGTTATATTAAAATAATGTTTTTTAATTTTTTTGTCAGCTTAGGCAGGATCAAGAGTATAACTAATTTTGAAGACTAAAAGACCGTTTACTTTTTTTTTCAAATTTGATTAAACCAAGTGTGGCATTTAGTTTCGCTACTAAATAAAAAATAAATTAAAAGCAATGTTTTTAAGATTTTTGCTTTCAAATTCAGAAAAAACCTAGTGTTTTTTTGTTTTCTATATATTGCATTTAGTAGCAAAACTTGATATATACTTGATTAAGACTGGGTAAATATAAATAGTTTAAATATAATCATTCCTTGAGTATGACTCCTCTCGTTTACAACCAAACATTGTGTCAAGAAAAATAAATTAGTAATTAGAAAGGAGGAAGACATGTAATGTAGAGGTGAGTGGCTTAATACATTGGTTTTAGTGGGAGGCAGACAAAATGTTTTTCGGTTTTGCGAACGACTGTCACGGCGTAGTACCTATATATAAAAAAAGTAATACAAGAGGTCAAATGAATCGATGATTCCATGAATTAGCTTGTAGAGTAAAATTATATCCAGTATTTTCCTCAGTGTAGAGAGGCTGATCTTATATTCTCTTTATCTTATTGATCTTATTGATATTTACGAACACGAATAAAATCATAACTAAAAGTATTTAAATACATATGTTATACGTATAATATATTCTTATTAAAAAAATAAAATAAATTCTATTCATTAAATAGACATAATATTTATTTAAGTAGTCTTAAAACATTTTTTTCAATGCGAAAATGCTAATTAAATATTAAACATAATTTGTAGATATAAATATATGATATTTGTGTGTATATTAATTTTATCAAAGAAGAACACGTTATATTTACCGTTAAATACTAAAAAAGGCGGCGTAGCAGTAAATTTTAATATTACTGAAATTTGATATATGCAGCAAGCAGAAAATGTTTTCTTTCTAAACACATTTTAAAGCGCACATTTCATTTCCGCGCGGTATGTTTGCGAATTTCGAGGTAGATGTACTAGCGACGCATTCTGCTCGGAATTTATTCGAGTTATGAAACTACGAAGCGGTCAAGTGCCAGTCGAACGCGATGAGCATTCCCATAAGGTTTTCGTTTTGCTCTCGACTCCGGCTGTATTATAGTTATGCGTATAACTTAGCATGTTGAACGCTTGGGGATTTCTCAGTGTTTTGCGTGATATTATCTATTTTATTATTCTCCAAAAAAAATTCACCAATATTAATATTTCTTCTGTCTTCCTGTTCTTTTTTGTTATAATAAGATATTACAAACACGACTCATTTGGCTGGGAATGCTCATCGTGTTCCACTGAATCAAACCCTGATAAAAGAGCTGAACGTCTTTTCTGTGAAAATCATTTTTGAGTTTTTACTGTGTTTTTGACTCTTGATTTTAATAATCAAGAGTCAAAAACTATACTATACTAGCTATAATATGTAGCTGAATAATCAAGAGTAATAAAAAAAATACTACTAAGTTAAATACAAAAAAAATGTATTTGTATGTAGGACCATACAAGTTAAAATATTCATTAACATCGGATCATTTAGTTTAATTTGGTATGAAAATAGAACGAGAATCTTTCAATGGACTCTTTTCAAATATTTGCGTTAATTAAAATAAATTGGCATTTCTTTATAAATTGATAAAAGGTGACTGACTTTTTAAGGGTAAGTAATTTTATTTAGAAACTTATTCAAATATTTAAATAAACCTTATTTTTTAGGGTTCCGCACATCAAAAGAAAAAACGTATCCTTATAGGATCACTTTAATGCTCGCCTGTTTGTCTATCAATACCATTCTTCTCTAGTTCACGTGGAATGCATCTTGAAGCTTCTTCTTCTTCTTCTCTTCTTCTTATCTTGAAAAATTAAGCTTTTCAGTCAACCCGATCAAAAGATACGAAGTTATGCTTAGTTTTTGTTGCATTTTGTATGAAATACGCCGCGTAATCAAAACATCCTCTTTATCCCATCCCACCTATACTTATGAAATGGCACGAAGTTCGAATATACAACACAATACATGAAAAACGTCGGAAAGTGAAAATTTATAGGTATTTCATACTAAATACAAAATGAGTACATACTCCTGCAAACTTAGACTTGTCAATTTTTATATTCCCATTGAGCTACAATCCTGAAATTGGTACGGAGTCCACAGTGAGCGAGTCTGACTGGAACTTGTCTGTTTTGGTTAGAAGTAGAAATTATTTGATATTGAACCTATAGCGAAATGTCTTATAAAACAACCACGTAGCGCCCGTGAAAAGTTCGGGCACAGTAGGTATACCTCTAGTGAACGATTTTCTTTAGCAAAATTATATTGAGCATTTTATCTGTTACAGGCAGAAACAGATAAACGATATATTTTGTCAAAATAATTATAAATAAACAAGTGTTTTATTTTATAGAATTATTGTAATTATTAGTTGTAAAGAATATATTCTAAGACTAAAAATTTTGACATCACGTAAGATTAGACAATTGTGAAGAAAATCCATTGCAGCACCACTTGGTAAAGAGATGTGTTCTGAATTCAAAACGTCGCCAATATTTGCTTGAGTCTTTACTAAGCAGGGAAGTAAAATAAAAATAAAAATAATAAACATTAAATATTTAGTCGGCACTTGATAGCCATTAGAAGTTGCTGTGCAATCCTAACCTAGTCAACTACAACAATTACAATACAATACAGAGATTTAAATCAATAAATAAAGTTTCCTCCTAAACATTAATAGGTTCACCTTCTCGTAAAGTTTTCTTTTCAAAATTTTCTCAAATTTTCGATAAAACATCCGGTAATAAAAATAAACCTTTTTAAAATTTTATTAATAACAAATTGTTAATTTAATATGTTCTTTGATTTTCACGATTATTACACATTTTAAATGAAACTATTTTTACCGGATTAATCGCGTATATTTAGTATTTTTATACATTTTTGGAAACCCGACGTTTCGAATACTTTGCAGTAGTCAGTCTACCCGTGACCACGGACTAATACGCGATTAATCCGGTAAAAAAAGTTTCATTTAAAAATTGTTAATTTATCAATCACGACTGAATTCATACTACAATTTATATTGGTGCCGATACTATTCAAATATATTTTATATAAAATTTAAATGTCTCAATTGAAATAATTTTCAAATGAAAAATTACTATATATTTTTGTACAAATATTTACGTTTTAAATGTTTTGTGTAGTTTTTAATGTTTGCAAAATGTTTATAAAATACTCTAGTATTTTAAAGTAAAAGTAAACTTCACATAAAAATACTTTGAAAGCAGAATATGATGATTCTTAGTGTTATACCTCGAAAGAAAAGAACGAAACTCTTATCCGGATCACTTTGTTGTCCGCCTGTATATATATCTGCATTTTTGAATATAACCATTCCTATATGTAATTGTAAAACTTTTTCTTTTACAATTTTACTTTTTCTTTTAGAACTTTAGTTGTAAAATACTATAGATTTTCCAAATAAATTATTTGAGTAACTTAAAAACTCATAATAAATCTCAAAATTTTCTCTACAATAATAATAATTATGAAACTGCAAACGACAACGACTACAGTTCCGTACAAAGACTCTTATTAGGTACAAATTAAGCGTGTTTCTCGTCACTTTGGTGTACATTTTCCTCCCTTTGGGAAATAAGATGTTTCTTAATAAACCTCGTGCGGAGTATCTACACTAATTTAATTAGCAGTTCTGGCTAATAGATACTTTGTCGTTTTATGTTTATTCCTTTATTAAGTGGAGGAGGACTTTATGTGTAGTACACATATCTGATAATAAGGCTTACATTGTGTATTTTATAGTAAAAGCATATATTATATAGCATTATTTCTAAATATCCCCGTTATATTTAGATGTCATTGTAATTAAGAGGACATCATTTGAGTTTCTTTCTGATTACCGATTGTATTAAGTGGCAGTAGTGTGCTGTGTTTTTCCGGTGAATTTCGAATAAAAGCACAAACGATACGGCACTCGTGTTCATTGCATTCTGAGATACTGTAGAGTCGTTATTAGAACTAGTATTGTAATTTTAAATAGAATTGGATTTGGTAAAAGCTGGATTTTGTGTCTTATGTGTTGGTTTGTCCGACAATAGTGACATAAAATGTAAACCATCATATTTATATACTTTAATTTAAGATAATTATATATCATTTTTTAATTGCCTTTCGAGAATATTGTTGTCGCCATGGTTATTGTCTGCAGGATCGCTTGTTCGGGAGTGACGATCCCACTGTTTGTTGTTTGTTTGTTTGCAGTTGTTTAAATTTCTGGTGTTTTCCATTATATAATTGATAGTGAAGTAACTCAGGTTCCAACAGCTGATGGCTCTAAATGCGGAAATACAACTATACGAAAATTACTCAATTTAATAAGTGATTAAGAAAAAGAGATTCACGCTTTTTCCCACATAAAAGGGTAGGCAGAGGGAACCTAGTGCTAAGACACTTCATTTAAGATATTGCATGTTGATTGGCGTCACATAACGCCGCGCGTAATAATATAATTATATCTGAGGCCGTAGTGGTGCAGGGACAAAGCGGTAGCAAGCAAGTAACTGTAAACGCGGAAATAAATATGGCCGCCCGTCTAGGTTAAAGGATCAGATCAGTAAAAAAAAATGATCATCTGAAATTCTCGAGCGCATCAGATTAAGGTAGAGTGAATAAGTTACATGCTAAATCATGTATATTCCACTAATCTGACAATTTGACAGTGACTTAAAGAAGGAGGAGGGCTGCAAAGTTCTAAAAAAAGCGTTCTCTAGCGTAGTTATTTTTTTTTTTTTACTTTGAAGGGAAGAATTCAAGGATTAGGAAAAATATATAATCTGACGAATTCCACAAGTCGAAGTAATAAAAAAATATGGATAATGTTTAATGCAGCTACGGGTTGCCTATATTTCTCTCTCCATGTTTCTATTCCTCTCTCACTGTTTCTTTATTTATCACTCTCTCACTCCGTCTTCATTTTGGTTTCTGTTGCCATGGCAGTTGTGTTTGCAACGAATTTCCAACGGTTTTGCTTATTTTGTAATTTTTACGAAATTTCTGCGAATGAAAGCTTATAAATCTGTACCTACTATGAGTGAGTTTTATATTAGAAACATGTGTATATATTTTAGAATATCGTCGGAGCAAACCGGTTCTCCGAAAATGCCGAATAACATACAATAATCTTGAACTTTTGTTGAAATCTTCATTAGATAAAGTATATCACGGACAGTGCTATAAATTATTTACAGCAATAAAAATACCACCTGACTTTCAGTATTTACAACAAAAGCAAAGTGTTGGGAAAATGACAAGGCATCAGAACAGTTACAGGAAATAGCTACGAATAACAAGCTCCTGTTTCTAGAGAGTGCTGCAAATCTTATGCTAATGTTAATTCTACGTCTAAAACCGACTGGTTGTGGGTTCGATCCCCACTCGCTCTGGTGTTGAGGCAAAGCGCGGCGTTGAGTTCTGCCCCTCAAAACGCAATAACTCTAGAATTTAGCAGGAAGGGGGGAATGAAGTATCTTAATACTAGGTGCCCTCTGCCTACCCTGCTATGTGCGGGATGCTGCGTGAAGCTGATTAATTTATTTTATTTATTTAAAAAAATATTAATAAATCAAGATATAACCATACTTCTTCCTGGCATTAATCCCAGTATTTGCCAGGGTCTGCATTCCAGCTCAACCTACTCCACTTTGCACGGCCTTTCGCGTCCTCGGTGAGACCTTTGGCTTTTATGTCCTGCATCACGACATCCAACCAGCGCCTCCTTGGGCGTCCGAAAAGTCTCACTACAGGGTCTGACATAGCAAGGCACTTGCATCCGACATAGTTCTTAGGCCGGCGTGTAACGTGTCCAAGCCATCTCAGGCGACGATTCTGGAGCTTATCCGCTACGTCATGGACTCCAAGACTACCTCGAATGAATGTGTTGCGTATGCGGTCAGACCGCGTTACGCCGCACATCCACCTCAGCATCTTCATTTCCGTGACGTAAAGCTCCTGAGTGTGCCGAGATAGTGCTGGCCAACATTCGCTGCCGTATAAAATAAGCGGTCGGATGATGCTCTTGTATATCAGACCCTTGAGTTTGGGTGGTATCCTCGCAAACGATGAGAACAGTGATCAATGCCTCCAGACTCGTGCATACCGGATCCAAGGTACCTGAACTTTTCCGACTTAACGGCTAGTTCAGGATAGGATAAGGATAGTGCTCGACTCGAGTTTCATTGTTTATTTTTTAATAGCCATTAAAAAATAAACATTATTTTGCTATTACAAATACTTCATATTAAAAAGCGCTAGCTAAGCTAAATAAAATTGAAGTGTTTATCTTGGGTTTCAAAATAACCTTTTTTTGAGGGTTCCGTACCTCAAAAAGGAATAAAGGAACCCTTATAAGATCACTCTGTTGTCCGTCTGTCTGTGTGTCTGTCAAGAGCCTTTATCTCAGGAACGCTTGCAGATATCGAGTTGAAATCTAAATCATATACCTAGATTGATTTCCTGAAAAAAATGTATTTCTAAAAAAGATATATTTATATTGCAAAAAACGCGTATTTTGACACGATAAGGCGAATGAAAATTAATAGGGTTTTCCGGTTAACCTCGAATTACGAAATTTAGCAGTTAGCATTTACAGATAGCATTAGTTCAGAAAAAAATCTGAAAACTTTAAATTTATGGTTAATTTCTAGAAAATAATAGCTTTAATTAGCAAAAATGCGTATTTCGACACTATACATTTGTGGTCAAAGCCCGAGTCCGATTTCCAATTTGTATACGGAACCCTCGATGGGCGAGCAATTTAAAAATGTTAAAAATGTAAAATAGACATTTTGTTTTTAAACATTTTAAAAGTG
This sequence comes from Heliconius hortense, assembly GCA_018230405.1. NCBI lineage: Eukaryota > Metazoa > Arthropoda > Insecta > Lepidoptera > Nymphalidae > Heliconius > Heliconius hortense. Next base: position 8,614 of record DWAL01000347.1, read on the forward strand.
TTATTCCACACTTAGGAATGAAAAATACTTATTTATTTTCTAAATAAGTATAGACATTTTGTTTTCTGTTTTCTTGTTTAATCTCCGGAACAGCTAAACTGATTTTTATGAGACTCACTGAAAAATAGAGGTGGTGAAGTAAATCGCAAAATACTATCGCCTACCTAGGTAGATATGAAATAAGAAATAATAATAATAATAAAACATTTATTGTCATAGTTTTGTCAAGGGCTGCATTCATTCCATTGGTCATTCCAGGCGAAAGCCTAGCGGCCCAACATCGTCTTCCTGTCATGGATTTTAACGTCACTCCGAAGAAGAAAGTAACCGGGAAACGTAGGTGGTACGTGAATTGAATTTAAATTGATGCTTGGGATCGAGCTCAGTCGGCAATCATTGTGGCAGGCAGGCGAGTTCTGGGCCTTTCTAGTGGAGGACGTGTCATCGACAGGGAGACATGGTGGTGGAATGACAAGGTGCACGAGGTGACTCGTGAAGAGAAGGATGCCTTTAAGAAGTGGCAGCAATGCAACTCTCCTGAAGACAGACTTGAGTACAGAGTAGCTAAATGTGCCAGTAAAAGAGCTGTAGCCAGAGCCCGCAGTGAGAGTTTGTCATCATTGTATGATAAACTTGAAACTGTGGAGGGGCAAAAGTTCATTTACAAACTGGCACGTTCCCGTGATAAGGCGACGTAAGATATCGCAAAATGTCTTTACGTCAGAGATTCCCAGGGTAACCTGCTCTGTAGTCATGCCTCTGTGAAAGAGAGATGGAGAAGCTACTTCCAGGAGTTGATGAATACTCAGCACCCATGCAGTCTTCATCACGAACCAACGCCTAACCTCAGACTTATTACCCCAATAACCCTTGACGAAACTCGAAGACAATCCGATCGAAGCGTGGAAATCGTTGGGCTCTCTTGGCGCACCAATGGCGGCTTAGCTTCATTACCCCTATTTACAAGGGAAAGGGCAGTATTCAAGATTGTGGTAGTTATAGCGGCATTAAGCTTATGAGTCATACCAAGCTCATCGAGCGCATGCTCGACCTCAGGCTCCGCCGCGAGTGTACTATCTCTGAGTGTCAATATGGATTTCAGCCAGGATCGGGCACCATGGACGCCGTTTTCGCCCTCAGAACATTGATGGAGGCATACAGGGAAAAAAGGAGAGCTCTGCATGTGGCCTTTTTAGATCTGCAGAAGGCCTTTAACTGTGTGCCTCGTCAGTGCATCTGGTGGACATTGCGATCCAAAGGGATCCCGGAGGCCTATATTGAGATTATTTGAGCTGTGTCCCACGAATCCGCTTCTATGGTTAGGACTGCTGTTGGCAACACTAAACCCTTCCAAATTACAGTAGGGGTTCACCAGGGCTCATCTCTTAGTCCGTTCTTATTCAATGTGGTGCTCGATACTGTCTCGGCACAAATTCAAGACCAGCCTCCATGGCTGATGATGTATGCCGATGATAAAGCACTCATTGATGAGAACCGACTGATGCTGGAGCGTAAAGTGAATCTGTGGAAGTACCTTGTACCCTCCCGCAGGCCATGTAGACCGAGTACATGGCCTGCGGGAGTCCGGACTCGAGCACTATCCTTATCCTATCCTGAACCAACCGTTATGTCGGAAAAGTCAATGAAATAAAAAATATTTCAATTTCATTTAAATCTGAGCAAATAAAGTTATTTGCGATGGAACATATTTGTTTCGTCGAATTTCACATTATGAATGATTGAAATGATTTTTTATTTGAAATCGGCGGACATATTTATCACAATAAAATTATTCGTTTACAAAGAAAAAAGCCTGCAAAGTTCAACTTTAAATCTGAATAAGCGTTCATCTGTATACTTTATATTTACGAGTTCTTAACATTTTCTATATAATTTATACAAATTATCAGGCAATCACGAGCAGGCTAGTTCTATAAGTAACTTGAATTTTATACAATAAAACTAAATTAATATATAAGATTTCTTATCAACTTCGATTTCTTAATAATTAATACATTTTAAATGTATTTAGAAAAAATTGTAGGATAAAAATGCAGCTACAAGAGTAACAAAACAGGGAATGATTGATTGTTCATTCATTAATTTTTAGATATTATTTTGTTAGATGTCTCATCTAATAATAATAATAGCTAAGACAAACAAGCTGTTAATAATTTTATAAATTATATTTTCAGATGTGATTGCTAGTAAAAAACATCTTAGAAAATTTTCTATTAATTTATATTTACCGTAGCGACGGAATTGACCAATCTTAAACTCTTTAAAAGGCAACAATTCTGTTGTACGCATGAAAATTACATCAATTGAATTAGAACTTAATTAATAAAGTTAATAGTTTAAAAGGTTTTTATCTTTAGACTAGAATATTTATTCCCTATACATATTGCTGAGAATTATAATTTCATAGTTGGGAAATAAAACCTTTAAATAAAATAAAAATAAAAAATATGACAAAAAAAACTTAATGGTTATTTTAAGAAAAAAAGACTACATTTACATTGTACCGTTTGCTCATAATAAGGGCATTTGTGGAAACATTAGAAATTCGCTTTGCTCCACTTTATTATCCTTTGTCGGCATCACGACCGCCTCCATTGGGAACCATTTGAAAAGATCCACTGAATTGTCCAATAAAGAAATCTTTAAAATATTTTAATTCAATACTGTAATTACAATTAACCACCGATGAGCAGTAAAATGTAATTTAAATTCATCGACCAATAAATCCATATGGATAAGTATAATGTTTACAATACTAATACATAACGTTCTGCACGTGATAGTCGGTATTTGGTACGACTCATACTTGTGTAATTATTTTTAAATTAAATATAATTAAATTTATTTTACGTTGTAATCTTTGCCTGCGAAATATGAGAAAATAAAGAAGAAAAATAAAAATAAATGTTTATGAATATTCAACTAAGTTTGAATGTTGATGAAAAGATAATATGGTATTCCAAGATTTTATTCGGATGTATTTTTTGTATGAAGTATACATTATAATAAGAAATATTATTTGTCAGTATATTATATAACTAGCATTTAATTGCGGCTTCGCCCCCGTGGTTACATAGATATATATAGCTTAGTGTTGTGTACATACTATAAGTGCTCGAAGATATTCTGACGCAGTGATAATGTTATAATATTGTTAGAAATCGGAAG
>DWAL01000348.1:0-11802 GCA_018230405.1 Heliconius hortense
ATATATATATATATATATATATATATATATATATATATATATATATATAAAAAGTGATTTAGTTCATAATTTCATAAACCTGTTTAAATAAAAGTAGCATTGTAATATATCCAAGTTTTTATGTTATCTCGTTTTTTTTTAAGTATAAATAATACCTGGTGTTTAATTCTGCAATTTTGTTTTGTAAGTTATATTTATATTATCTTTAACATTTCTTTGATTCAATAATAGCACTAGGATGTCGTTAAAAACATTTGTCATATTAAAAACTCGTTCTATTCATACCGTATCCGTTTCCTGGGAATGCGAAGAAGTTATATCGGATATTTTTTTTATTTTTAGGAAGAAAAAAAGCAGACGTTGAAATTAAACAGGAAATGGATAATGACATTGCAATAGAAAATAATACTGCTGTAACAGTCGCCAAAGCTGCAGGAGTTGAACGAAGAAATGAGGGAAATGAAAGGCGCGCTGCATTTAGAAAGAATATTAAAATTATTATGACGACCTGCACAGCCTACCCTTTTAAATATAGAAAAGGCACATACTTATGTTTTTTTTGCAGGAATACTTTTCTTGAGCCAGAGAAATTAAGAGAGCACACACAAAGTGAACACACAGATCTTATGTTTAAGTTTAAAAAGTATGAACCTCTCAAGATGGATTTTGCTACAACAACGTGTAAATTGTGCGGGAATACCATTAATAATTATACCATGTTAAAGGCACATTTACGGGAACATGGAAAAGTTTTAGATAATAAATATGGGGAATCTATTTTACCATACAAATTGAGTAAAGATGAGCATTGTTGTCAGATCTGCGGCAAAAGATACGAAATGTTTTTAAGTCTTCACAAGCACATGAATGATCATTACGAACACTTCATCTGTGAAACTTGTGGTAAAGGTTTCGCGACGACGCAAAGGATGTTGAATCATTCTAGAACACATGAAAGGAGAGATTTTCCTTGCAAGCACTGTGGAGAAACGTTGTCGTCTTATGCAGCATTATACGCCCACGTAGCGAAAATACATCGCTTGAATAAAAGATACAAATGCCCTATTTGTGATGAAAAATTCGCGTCCTACAAATATAGGATGAAACACTTGAATACAATCCACGGGGAGAAAACTGCTCTATTCCCATGTCCCTCTTGTCCGAAAGTATTCGATCTTTGCAGTCGTAGAACTGCTCATATCAGGTCACACCACTTGCAGGAACGTAATCACTCTTGTACAGTCTGTGGCATGAAATTTTTTAGCAACTATGAGCTGCAAGAACATAGCGTCAAACACGTTGGTGCTAGGATATATCAGTGCGATGTTTGTAAAAAATCATATGCAAGACTAAAAACGTTACGCGAACATATGAGGATACATAATAATGATAGGCGGTTCGTCTGTCCTGTTTGTGGACAGTCGTTCATACAAAAATGCAGCTTGAAACAGCATGTCAGAGTGCATCATCCTATGCAAGTTAAACCTGATATTTTTTAAAGATCTGGTCCTTATTATCAAGCCTTTAATTCTATGAATACCTACAACAATTGAATATATAGCAAAATTCTAATATTACAATTTTCCTTTAAAAATCATAATGATACGTGATTGCTTTCGTCATTTCTTGTTAATTTAAAAATGTTGCTTGTTGATATTATATACCTGAACTTTGGTCCTTAAAACAACGTCTCGTCTTATAGAAACTATTTATAACTTTTTAACGAAAAATCAAGGATATTTTCATCCATCATTCATTGTATTTATATATTTTTATAAATTAGGCGTATGTCTTCAAAGTTTATTTGAGCTTAAAACTTTTCTTAGAAAAAAAAATAAGGATGAAAAAGCTTCTCTTCCGAATTCTCGTCAGAATAAAATTATTATTTATTTTAATAGAGATCTCAATGTTATTTTATTTTAGATATAATCAACTCACTGCATAAAGCTGCTTTAATTAAATGAGATGTACTTATAAAATTCTGTATTAAGTTATTATATATATGACAGACAATAAAAATTGTTGTCGACTAATTGTTTTATTGATTTTTAAACTTAGTAATAGCCGTACAACTTATTACTAATAGAGAATTGTATTTTATATACTTCAATATTGCTAACAATTGAAGAGGATTTTCTTAAACATTTCAACAGATTTTTTTTAGAATTATACATTGTTGTTTAATATATCCACGTATTTCAATTAAGCTATTTGATAACGCGATAATCGTTATTAAGTTACAATTACATTGGATTTTGTAACTGTATCATCGTACTTCTTAATCTTAAAGAACTTAAAAAATGATACAAAGCACGTGCTTGATCGGTTATGGTAAACCGCAATGCTATGTTACAATTTCTTTTTATTTTTGCATGTGGTACATATTAGAATCGAGCTCATGCACGTGTTTTTATCATTTTTAGGTCAAAATGAAGAGGATTTGGATCAAATTCAAAAAACAGAGAGCGGGACACGTATAGAAAATGAGAGAAAATTAAAAGATGCTGATGCTATAAAAGCAAAGAAGCAAAACGCCAGTATGTTACTCGAAAACACAAGAATATGTCCATTTAGATGGATGAAGAATTTATATCTGTGCTTTTACTGCGATGAACAATTTACTGATCCCACTATTTTAAGACATCACACTGGATTGGAACATGAAGCTCAACGCCCTGTTAGAACTAAAGCAGCGTTGTCTAGATTGAAAAAACACGAACTAGTGAAAGTCGATATAACGGATTTAAGTTGCAGGCTTTGCATTGTAAATATAAATAGCTTTAAAGAGTTAAAACAACATTTAATACATATACATAATATAAACATTGACATTATCTCTGAAGATGGCGTTCTTCCATTTAAAATAACGAAAAATAACTTTCCGTGCGCATTGTGTGATGAAAAATTTGATGAGTTTAAAACTCTTAATCATCATATGAATGTTCATTACCAAAATTTTATATGCGAACAGTGTGGCGCCGGTTTTATAACTCCAGATCGACTACGGACGCATGCTTTCTCACATGAGACTGGAGCTTTTGCCTGTGAAATATGTGATAAAATATTTAGATCAATGAATGCGAAAAATGAACACTATGCTACTGTTCACAAGAAAGTTAAACGACACCGATGTCCGTACTGCCCTGAAACATTTCGGAATTATTTTCAAAGAAATAAACATATTTCTGCTGTACATGGAATGAAATTAAAAGAATTTAAGTGTTCATTATGTCCGAAAGTGTTTACGTCCAGTGGCAAGATAGGTGTCCATGTACGGACGGTGCATTTAAAAATGAAAAGGCATGCTTGTGATGTGTGTGAATGGAAATTTTATTCGAAATCCGAATTAAAGGAACATATGATAAGACATAGTGGAGAAAGAAAATTTCAGTGTAATATATGTAAGAAATCTTACGCTAGGAAGTATACCCTAAGAGAACATATGAGAATTCACGAGAATGATAGGCGATTTGTCTGCACTATATGCGGAGGTTCTTTCGTACAAAAATGTAGCTTGAAACATCATGTCAAAGTTAATCATCCTTCGATTAAAACAGACGAGTTTCAAAATGTTATCTCCTAAAATATATATTTTTTGGATCGGATTAATATTCAATAGGTAGGATTATGACAAAAATTTGTAACGTATCTACCGATACGGATTGGATTTATAATTGTATATTAACACGATCAAAAATCAAGATTTATAGTTGGATAAAATCTAATCTGCACATTAGTATACATCTAAGTCACTGCATGTTGAAGGTAATGGGGAGAATACAGAGTTTTTTCTGTTTTTAGGCGCGGTCTCTGTATCAACGGAAAAACAGGCGCCAGCAAGGATTATTCCACTTTTTCAAGTGGCATACGATCGAACGCTATGTAAACCTTTGGGAACAGTGACAGCTTTCCGGAAATTACGTCTCAAAAGCAAAATTAAAGTACCATCACCTCCACCTGCAGTGAAGTCCTATACAACATCCCGTAGCCCATCGCCTTTGTCAGTAGGAAAAAGAAGTCCTACTCCGGTCAAAGACGTAACACTTTTCAATCCTGTACCAAAAATTAACAAAAAACAAGCAGATTACCGACAAAATGCACTGACTGTATTTGAATTCTCTACTGTTTATCCATTTATATACGGAAACAATAAATTTAAATGCTTCGTTTGCGCTGAACCATTCCTTGAAACTGCTTTTTTAAGGCAACATATGAAGGAGACTCATACTTTTTCTCCACTAAAGAGATTAATAAATAATCGGAGAGAAAATGTGCTTAAAGTTGACGTTGGTGAATTAATATGTAAATTATGTCCAAACAAACCAAAAAATTTGCAAGATCTTAAAAATCATTTGAAAGAAATTCATGAAAAACCTATCGATCCTAATTTGCAAGATAATATGATCCCGTTTAAATTGGAAGAAGAACAAGGCTCGTATAAATGTGTAATATGTGAGCAAGTGTTTATAAAAGTGCGCATACTTGTGATCCACATGAGTGTTCATTTTAATAATTATAGCTGTGAAATTTGCGGATCAGGTTTCATGACATTACGTCTTCTCAAAAAACATTTAGAAGTACACGAAACTGGCAGCTTTCCGTGCGATAGGTGTAATAAAGTATTCAGTACCACACATAAAAGATCTTTGCATATACGTGGTGTTCACCTCAAGCAATATCCACGACGTTGTCCAATATGTCCTGAACGATTTAACTCAAATTATCGACGGACTATTCATTTACAAGATGTCCATAATCAATCCACAAGAGTTCATAAGTGTGAAACCTGTGGCCGTGGCTTCAATTTGAAATATCATTTGATCTGTCACACAAGATCGGTGCACTTACAAGAAAGGAACCATCAGTGCAAAATCTGCTTGCAAAGATTTTGTAACAAAGAAACTCTTAAACGACATATGGTGATCCATACGGGTGAAAAAAATCATAAATGTGACTTGTGCGGCATGGCATTCCTACGGCGAAAAAATTTAAAGGATCATTTACGCTTACATGAAGTAGTATAGAATTAACTCAAGAGGAATTAATTTATATTATATCTTATTTTTACTTGCCGTGTTAGCGCGTTAGTGTATGTTAAATCTTGCAAGCTCACTTGCCAGTGTCAGATTTCGCTAAAATTTAAGTTAAGACTTCAGTTATGATGAGAATGAAATTACATTTATTCAATATCATTGTTATTCAAAAACGGCCGCGGCGACAAGCTGGCGTATTACAAATTTTTGCACTTACTGTCTAATAAGGGTATCAAATGAAAGAACTTGATTTGTAAAATATAATACATCATGAATAAAAAGCTTGTTTTTTAAATAGGCTTTTATAATTAATAGTTTATTCTTCGTTACAATTTGTCTTATTATATTGAATATAAATAAGACACATCACAACAATTGTATTTTTTTTTTACATTTTTTAAAGTGTTAATCCATACTTAGGAAAGAAATTGTATTTTTAATAACTATATTAAATTAAGTTAAACAATCAATTTGGACGTGCAAATAAAATTATCAATTAATTTTATTTGTAATATTTGTAAATTATATTATTTTGGGCTAAATTAAATTAAAATACTCAGCTTATCTAGTTTTCTCTTTTAATTGTTTTATTTCTGTCGGATATATTTAAAATGTGTATGTTTCTTCTTGTTCTTAGACCAGTTACTATTTGGTTATTCTTTTTAGGCGTCATCACAGAGAGCGATTCGACAATTGTATTGAAAGATTTAAATGGTGATAAAATAGAACTTAAATTACTGAAATATCCTATAAATATTGAAAATCTGATATGTGAATATGAAGATGATTCGCAACGAAAGCAGTATTTGAGTGAACATAGACCACAAAAAATATGTAAAGAAAGTATTGAAAGTCAAGTTACAACTGTGTCCGTGTTAAAGGAACCATTGTCAATTGATAAAATGGACTTAAACAAAAAATGTACGGTAAAATCTATAGAAAAAAATGTAAAAAATATGAAAAAGCGTAAAAATCAGAATCAAGTTAATTGGGTTAACGTTCATACCTGGAAACAGAATGCACTGACAATATTTGAATTTTCACATGTATATCCTTTCATTCACGCCTTCAATAAATATAAATGCTTCGTATGCGCAAAAGTATTTTTAGAGGCATTTCTTTTAAAAAGGCATTCTACTGAATGTCATAGTCCAAAAGATTTTATTGAAGAGCTTAATAATAGAGTTCGAGAAAAAAATTTAAAGGTCGATGTGACATACCTGCAATGTAAAATATGTGAAACTGTTTGTCCCAATCTCAATTGTTTGAAAATTCATCTCAAAGAACATGGTAAACCAATAGATCCAGATTTCCAAGATAATATCATCCCTTTCAAATTGGGAGGTGTGAACTTTCAATGTCAAATATGCGATACAACATTTCTTAAATTGCGGCTTCTAATAATACATATGAGCAAGCATTTCAATAATTACAGCTGTGAAACCTGTGGTGCTGGATTTATATCTCTCCATTTACTCAAAAGGCACTTACAAACTCATAAAGTTGGTATCTATCCTTGTGAAATATGTCAAAAAATATTTACTAATTCATCCAAAAAAACAATGCACATGAGAGGTGTTCACCTTAAACAGTTTCCAAGAACTTGTCCAATGTGCCCTGAAAGATTTAACTCAAATTATCAAAGAACAAAACATTTACGTTTAGTACATAACCACAGCCCAGGGTTATTTAAATGCGAGACTTGTGGCAGGGAGTACGATTTAAAGTACCAATTACTAGTCCACATAAGATCAGTTCACTTACAAGAAAGAAATCAAGAATGTGGAATATGTAATTCCAGATTCTTTTCTAAATATTGTTTGTCCAGACACATGATAATACATACTGGCGAAAAGAACTTTAAATGTGATATATGCGGAAAAGCCTATGCAAGGAGGAAGAATTTAAAAGAACATGCAAAAAGTCATGAACTTGGACATGCTTGTTCTGTTTGCGGCCGAGAGTTTAATAATCATATATTACTTGTAGCACATATGAATAATTCACATGTACTATAGTCGCGCTAAATTATATTTTTTTATAGTTATAAAAATTTTGATTATTAATGCTAATTATATATTGCTTTATGTCAACAATTATTTTGTATATTTAAAGTGCCAAATAAAACAATGAGTAGGTTAGTAACGTTTTCTTAGAAATTGCACGGATTTGTAATGAGTCGAAAGCAGCCATTTTAAAGGAGTGCTTTTGTTTTCAGTGATAGCGGGCACTCAGCGACAGACGCCTAGAACGAGTAACTGGCAAATGACAATCTATGAGAGGCTAAATGCCGCTACTTATTTAGAGTTTACTACCATCAAGCCATTTTTTTATCAACAAGCCAATTTTAAATGTTTTTACTGCCCGGAAATATTTCCGGAAATACAGTCAGTATTACAGCATACAGCATTCCATTCTGTTCCCGATAGATCTTGTCTTCTGAAGCAATATTTAAGAAAAGGCAAACGTGTTATAAAAGTTGATATATCGAACTTGAGGTGTAAGATTTGCGATCAAAAATATTCAAATCTCGATGATATTAGAAATCATCTTATCGTTACGCACAAGAGGGAGTTTAATTCGGCCGGAAACGGTCTTATGGAATACGATTTAAGTATGATTAACGGTGTTTTGTCTTGCCACAAATGTGGGAAGACTTTTAATTCTTTTTTTCTTCTCAATCGTCATATGAATGCACATTTTAGCGTAGTTTGTGAAACATGTGGACTTGGCTTTATATCACACCAACGTTTAATCAATCACAGAATAGTACATCAAATTGGTATGCACAAGTGTGATAAATGTCAAGAAGTTTATCCAACTAAATTAAAATTAAGGTATCACATATTAAAAAGGCATGAAGTATCCAATTCGAAACGTTCAAAACCTTTAAAATGTCCTCATTGTTTGGAAAGATTTGCTGAACACTATAGGAAAATGACTCATCTAAAAGAAGCTCACGGCATTAGCTTTACGTTTGAATGTCAGGTTTGTAAGTCAATTTTTTCGACAAGAAGAGCTTTAACAGAACACACAACGAAACAACACACCCAAAAAATTCAATGTAAGGTTTGCGGTAAATGTTTTGGAACTAAATCTTTGCTGAAGATGCACATGCGAGGTCATACTGGTGAAAGGAATTTCTTTTGCGGTGTATGTCAGAAGGCGTACATGCATGAACGGACACTCAGACAGCATATGCGAGTGCATGGGCCGGTGTGGAAGTTTACGTGTTCGGAGTGTGGCAACGGTTTTCATAATAGAAATGATTATAATAAGCACATGAAGCAGTGGCATCCTCAATGGCAATTTAGGACTATTGTGAAAAATTTCAACAGTGAAATACTGACTTGAGGTTTATGCAAGTTAAAACTTTTGTATTATTTGTAATCAAATCGTGCCAGTCGTGGCGCAGGGACACACACTTGGGCCTGTAAACGCGATTCGATCCTCATTTAAGAAAATGAAAAATAAAATATTTTAGTTTAGTCGGCGTTGAGTTCCACCATACGCAATGCCTAGAATTCGAAGGAAAGTGGAGAAAGGACGCAAAAAAAAAGGAATTTAAATAATAATCCGTGTAAGAGCTTTAAAATAAAGCATACTACTTTCCTATGTTTTTTATTATTTTGTGGTCATTGTAAGTGCTGGAGTGACGATCAGCCATATGTTTTTCTACAATTACTTAATTAAAATTTGGTAATATAACTAAAAGTTTTTTTTGAGTGAGTATTAAATGATTTTAGTTTTCAATAGTTAAAAATTTTACTACGTAATGTAAATTTTTAGTAGTTTGGGTACTTATTTATATTTCCTGATGTCTAATAATATATGTATATGAGTTTAAATGCTATTAAATTAAGATTTTATAAGTTTTCGTACCTGCCAAACTAATGTTTACATACACACATATATGTAGGTAATCTCTAATTGACTATGCGTATGCAACTAAATTTCGGCATTTTGTCCCCTCAGGATCTTCAGGAAGGAAAGGAGCGCTCACAAGCATATGGGAGATGACATTATCAGAACGAACAAATGCTGCAATTTTACTTGAAAGTACAACAGCGCCCCCATTTATTTATTGCCGTTACTTTTTTAAATGCTTCTTCTGCTGCGAACATTATTCCGAAATACATTCACTTTTAAAACATACCAGTGAACATATTATGCCTGATAGTGAAAAAATTTTACAAAATCTTTTACCAAAAGGAAAGCGCACAGTCAAAATAGATATATCAGATCTCAAATGTAAAATCTGTAATAAACATTTCGTAGATATTGATCAAATAAGACAACATTTGGTGAAAGAGCATGACAAAGTGTTTACTCCTGCTGGTAATGGAGTGGTTGGATACAACTTAAGTTTGAAAGATGGCCTATTTTGCTGTCATATTTGCAGCAAAACGTTTCAAACATTTATACTTTTAAATAGACATATGAATGTTCATTTTAGCAATGCTGTCTGTGAGATATGTGGCGCAGGATTTATGACTTACCAAAGATTAGTTCAACACAAGGAAATTCACTCCCCAGGTGGATATCCTTGCAGCAAATGTAGTAAGGTATACACTACAAAATCCAATTTAAAATATCATATTGAAAAGTATCATAATGGAGCCACGAAAATGAGGATGTTGCGTTGTCCGCACTGCCCAGAAAGATTTACAGAGCATTTTAGAAAGCTCAAACATTTTAAGGAGGCCCATCAAATAACATTTACTTATGAATGTGATATATGTAAATTAAAGTTTTCAAGTAGAAGATCTCTCACAACTCATACAAACAAATATCACACGCAGAAGACGTTCTGCGGAATTTGCAGGAAGAGTTTTAGTTGTGTGTCCACTTTGAAAAAGCATATGCTCTCTCACACTGGTCAAAAGAATTTCACCTGTGCACTTTGTAAAAAATCTTATGGACAACAGAAAAGCTTAAACAGACATATGAGAATGCATGTCGATGATTGCAGTAAGTTAGCGTGTTCCGGAAGTAGTTTTCAAAATAAAAATAATTTTAACGATCACGTGACGGAATGGCATTCAAATATTTTTTGCAATTTTCCTCTTTAAAAACGTAAGAACTATAGGATTTACCTACTGTTTGTGATGTTATACAAAACTATAAAGGCTTTAAATAAGTATTGTAATTTTATTATATAACTTATCCCTTAAGTTATTTTTTTTTCTTATTTTTTCATTCAATAAAACAATTTGTTTACTAACTAATAGCTTTGAATCACGGTAAGTTGGCATAAGTAGCTTACGATAATTGTATTTGAGCATATAGAAATTGGACTCTTTTTGAAAATTTTATTTTTTTCACAGGTCCTAGACCTACAAGTATATGGCAAATGACGATACCAGAAATAATTAACGCCGCCATTTTCTTACTTTATACTACTGTCAGACCGTTCCGTTTTATGGGTTCCAGTTTTAAGTGTTTCTTCTGTCTTGAATACTATTCAGAAATTTCTCAACTTTTGGAACATACTTCTACGCATGATTTGTTAGATGAAGATACTATTTTAGATAAGTATATTCCAAAAGGAAAGCGGACGTTACAAGTTGATATATCGAAGTTAAAATGCCGTTTGTGTGACCAGGGGTTTGTGAACTTGGACAAAATCCGTGACCATTTGAAAGTGGCTCACGATAAACAATTCTCGCCAGCAAGTAATGGCATGACAGAGTATAAAATGGAGGTAATAAACGGCCATTTCGATTGTCATATTTGTAATGAAAAGTTTATTTCGTTCAATTATTTAAATACACACATGAACAATCATTTGGGCAAAGTTATTTGCGAGACGTGTGGAGCAGGATTTTTGACCAAATATTTATTGATACGTCATAGGGACATCCATATCAATAAAACCATAAAATGTAAATACTGCGAATTAGTATTTTCCAAAAGCGGTCAGTTAAAATATCATATTGCAATAGTTCACAAGGGAAAATCGAGAGTGCAGCTAAAGAAGTGTAGTAAATGTGCCGAAACTTTTAAAGAACATTATAGTAAGATGATTCATATGAAAAGTAAACATGGATTGGTAAAAAGTTTTTTATGTTTTATATGTAAGTCTAATTTCGAAACGCGACGAGCTCTAACTGAGCATACGACGAAGAAACATACTGAGAAATTTAAATGCGAAATTTGTTCGAGGTGTTTTAGTATTGGATCAAGATTAAAGGTACACATCAGGACGCATACTGGGGAAAAGAACTTTGTTTGTCCTATATGCAGGAACTCGTATATGCATAAGATGACGCTGAAAAGACATATGCAACATCATAATTTATCTTTTGATACTTGAGAAATAATTGAAAAAAATGTTATTTGGATACAATAATAAAAGAAAAACAAATCAACACCCTGTTTTTTCTTGCATAGCAGGAAACATAGTGATAAAATAAGCTGTTTCCAATTTCCGAGACATTGCTTGCACTATACTTAATACCGTGTCTACCAGAACGATAAAAAGGATTGAAGTCAGACGTTTTCTCACTAACAATAAAAAATATAAAAATAACTTAATCAATCTTAGGAGAGATCTTGATTGATGATTGAAATCAAATTTATAAAAGACAAATTGACACTAAGTGAAGGCAAAAAGATTAGTTCTAACTCATTTCGCCTTCAAGTGCTCTTTTCTCTCAACCGTTTTGGAAATGAGAGAAAGTAAATTTAATTTACTATTATATCTTTGATTGTTAAATATTATCTCTATATATAATATGACAGTAAAAATATTTTGTCTGTACATTTA
>DWAL01000349.1:0-11797 GCA_018230405.1 Heliconius hortense
CCTTTACAAAATATTAAGTACCTATGTTTTTGTTACTATTAAGAATATGATATATCTTTTTATGTTTATGCATTTAAATGCACCACGAGGTACGAGCGTAGTGGCAAATTACTAGATTTTTCTTATCTCTCTATAAAAATCTAATTGTTTATACATCATATTAAATTTATTATCAAGCAAATATGATTTATATATCCAATTTAAAGCATAAATTCATTTAAAAGCATTACACCAAAATTTAACTACTCACACTTAAAAAACACCAATTGTACAATAAAAAGTGATGAAAATAATAATATAAAATTATTCTATAGTACAAATAGACCGAGTTGTTGGCACCGACTTCAGTGGAAACAAAGCGAGTGACAAATAAAATATATCCATATGTATAGGTATATGCGATGAGAATGTCAGACATTACCTTGCGTTATAATAAATGTGGGAGCATATTGTTAATATATATTTTTATAGCTTCACGCTCTATCCCGCATGCGTATATCGGGGTAAGCAGAGGGAACCTAGTATTAAGACTTTTCGCGAATTATCGCTTTTTTCGAATTGTGAGATATTCCGAGGCACTGCGTGTTGACTGGCGGAACTCAACACCATAATTTATTCTAAATTGAGAAATAAAATAAATAAAGAATACGAAAAATATTATAATTGTGCTATTAAAATACAATAATAATTAATTGTCTCCACTAAAAAAAAAAAATTAAGTAGTTATTTAAATACCTAAAATTTATACACAAAAATAACACTTCTTTTATTTTTTTATGAATAAACATAATGTATTCAAATTTATTATCAAAATTAAGTAATCACACTTCTAGAACAAGATATTACATTATAGTAATACGTAGTTGTAAATTTTATCTAACACTCGTTACACTTAATTAAATTAAAAAAAGCTACTTTCACTGACTTTGATTTAGTATAATAAATATAAATTCTAATTTAGATTTATGTCAAATAAAAAAATCACATGTTATTCCAATTTTAAATTCTATTTTAGTTATTTTATAAGTTTGAACCGATAAATTCGTCTCAACTTGTCACCTACGACGTCCACACCAATAAGCTTTATATATAGAATACAAACAAGACATTTTATTTATCCAAACATAAATAAAAGTTTTAAAAAGTTTAATTTTAATTAAATTAAATTAGGCCATCGCGACGCGGCCGAGACACACTCGACCGATAGTTGTGGGTTTCATTCTCACTCGGGTGAATGTTTATACAAGGCATGGCGTTAAGTTCCGCCACTTAAAACGCAATGTTTAGAATTTAGACGGAGATTTTAAAGATTCTTTCCACTTAACTTACTATGTGCAGAAGATTTTTGAAGATATAATAAAAAAAAACAGTCTAACGGATACTTTAGATTTTTCAAGATAACAGATAAATTTCATTGCAGGAAGCAGATGTTCTTGTTATATTGTTTTAAAATATTAAAATCTGAGCAGATTTTAAATGTGTTTGTCTAACTGTTACATCTTCTGCTCTAATGTTTATTGTGAATTATCATAACATTTGCACAATAATAGAATAAAAGTAACTAAATTTAATATATTTAAATTTATGAGGTAATAAATCGTATAAAGTAAGTATGTACCTACGTACATATATTTTAAAATATATAAAAATAAAAAGACTTTTGTCTAACTAACTTTTTATTTCAAAATGACCTAAGTCCTACTAAATATATACTTTTATTTTAATATACTTTTCACAATTGTTTTTTTTTTATATTCAAACTTGTCTATTAATTTGTAATAGAGAAGAAATGTCATAGGTTAACCGACGTTGAAAGAAGAAAGTTATCATTTCGGCATTTTTATTAAGTATCATCGGATAAAATGCCTAAAAATTTTAATAAAGTGATAGATAAGAGATGCTATCGTGGCACGGTTATACCTAAGAACGTGGAAGTAATATTCAAAGACTTAAAACAAAGCTATTCATTTCCAAGGACTGTTGATAAATAGGACTGCAGCGTTAAGTCCCGCAACCTGGCACATAATATCTATGACTTAACGTTAAATTAAAAACTCAATGAGCTAACTCTATTACCCTTTAAATGCGGAAAAAATTCACGAGGAATTAAAAACTAGAGATAATTTCATAAAAACAAAACGAAGTCATAATAAAGTATAAATAAATTTAGTAACGATAAGGAACAATGCTATACTGTTTATAATATCTAACAGAAGCTTTATTGGCAAACAATGATCAACATAATAATGTGATGATATATTTCAATTGCGATGATAAACTAAGTTAATAAAACGAGTGTATTTGACCAATTAATAAAATTTGTAACTACATATATTAACAACTAACAGATTGGCATAGTTATTAGGTTCTTCACAAAATAAAATCTGGTATTCAATACATATTTACGTATTAATAGCTCAAACAACAGATTAATCTTATAGGTAGATGTCGAAGATATGCTAATTCTCAAAATAAGCATTATAAGTACTTAACAAGTCATCACTTCGACATTTGCATCTTATATATTGGATAAAGATTTAGAAAACGGAGCGCCTAAACACTAGGGCATGCGTCTTTCTTCATCGCATGCGTCTTCTTTTTTCTCGTCCTCTGTGATCAACTTCTTCATATATGCCCTACGAGAAGTTCTCGTGCTTTTTACTTCACCTTCCTCCAGTATTATTAATACTATGTCCTCGAAGATAAACCGAGGTCTTGTTGCTTTATAAATCTATTTTTGCCATTCGTCGTTGCAAAACCTTGTCTTAAGATATAATTATTTAACAAAGTTGTCTCGAATTTGGTAAATTTGTGGAACGGAGAGATGCCTCTGTCTACTTACTACCTGTTATGTGGGAAAATGCCTCAAACCACAAAATTAACTTTTACTTTAAGAATTAAAACAATAAAATCAAAATAAGATAAGTAGATATATATATTGTCAGAATTATAAAGCAATCTTGGAGTTCGTTGTACTATTTGTTGGTACATTTATCTATTATTTGCACGAATGAAAATATTCATATTACCGACCTTTTGTGACACGCACCTATATACATATAAATATATCCACATTTCATATTACAAAACTCGCCCTGACCGTGATCAAGTGCGGATGCACATACACTAAGATAACTCTAATAATAGTATCTTATATAAATCGGGTCACATAGTAACAAAACATGTAATCTACAGCGAATACATACAAATAAATAACGATATAAAACATGCGTTTTAACTTTATCTCATAACCTAAATTATATCAGACACTATTCAATTGATAATAACAAACGAATTCGAAAACAATGAAACAGTTGAAGCATAAAAAAGTTAATATTATCAGTGGGTCAAGCAAATCGTATTTGACCCACATCATAGTCATATAAATTGAGACATATCTCTATCTCTATATAGTCTGGGTCGCTTATCAGTCGGCATTTTTTTTCAATTTTCTTTTCTTATGAAAACAATTCTAAATGCATTGTTAATTTATTATGTACAGCATATTGCTTAAAAGATAACATTTAATCACTAGCTTTTGAAAATTATTGTGCTATATGTTAGCTTTATATTTACATTTCCTCATTATCAATTTTTATAATTTTTTTTTATTTATAGAAACTCTGAATCCCTTGGATATATTTTATATTAAAAAGAAATTACAGATTTACAATTAATAAAAAAATACATAACACTATAAAACCGTAGCTAATAACCTAACTATAGATTATTTCGTATCAACAACGTCCAAAACAAATTGTTACGTTCAAATACAAAACGATCCGAACACGTAACACGTACCTACAAACTAGTTGAGGTGAATTCTTATAAGAATGGCGTTCCACAAAAGGCATTGTAAATAACACATAGCATTAGCCTCTTTGTCCACACCCATCCCAAGCACGTGTGTTTCGACTACCAACTACTGAGGAATTCCATCTTTTGTAGCTATTATTTGCATACCAACTGGTTCTTATACGATATTAATCAAAGGTTTTATTAGTGAACATCAAAGAATAAACACAATGCTAAGATCTCTTATAAGGTACCCTCAATACCATTGTTACTTTTGTCAGAGGTTGATTTATGAGCGGCCACTGTTGTTAGACCACTCTGTATTGTGTTGTCAGTTTTTGTTTGGACCTCGCCGACATTGTACTACCCCTTGCCTCGTCCAGCCGATGCCGATGCCTTTATTCACATTGATCTCACTTTGATGCTCCTAAGCGTTCAATGCTCTAAGCGTATGAGTCAGTTTGATGTTTGATGCGGATTTAGGACTGTGTTGGAAGTCAATATATATTTGGAAATCATATTATATCCTATATCTTCCAATAATCACTATTATTTATATTATTAGTGATTGTAAATAGATATATTAACAAAAGATATTCCTCACATCTATTTTACAAATAAAATAACGAAACTTTAATTAACATCATATTGAATTCTTCTATTGTGTACACAATAATATTACAAAAAAAAAAATCATATTTCTAATAAGAGTACCATCCAAACATAAACAGTAAACACACAAAACCATTCTATAGTCCAGACCACTGTAAATCAAAATATCAATGCTGAGATATTTTTTTACCACGCCTCGCAACCCTTTGTTGCCGCTGAGTCCTTGACCGTCTCACATTGTCCAACACAAAGGAGCGGCCGTGATTGAGCCTCAGTAATATTCACGAGTTGGTACATCCACTCTCTTCCGAATCATTACGTTCCACCACCTTTGTACGTTCCCCTCTTTATTACACTGCGCAACTCGCATACGTCTTCTTTAATAGACACAGCGTTTGTAGTCCCCACATCTTGATTGGCTATAGCTTTTTTATCATAATTCACAATGTTTTCGTCATCTATACTAATGATTGCAACCGGCAGCACAGTAGATATTGTTGTGTAAGCTTATTTGTTAGATTTTTTAGTTGGAAATGTACATCGTCATTGTATTTAGTTGGCGCGCTGCGTAAATGCGAGTAACAATAAAGTAATAATGCATATCCAATATATATAAATTGCACGACGCTACCTAAATATTTGATAATAATATGGCCAATAAACATGACGTGGAGATGGTTTTTGGATGGATCTGTTAGTACTAATTTTTTTTTATATTTAATACAATGAGCCACTTTTTAGCTTCTAGTGAGAGATTCATTTGTTACATCGTGTTATACCTTCCGTGATTTAACTGTATCAAATGTAAGTGAAGCGAAGAAAAAATGTTGCGCTTTTGTTGCAGGCCATCGTGGCGCAAAGGGGCAGCGTCTGTAATACCATTTAGGCAGGTTTGATTTCCGCTCGGGGAATGATATATTAATTATTAATTATTTTCTTTCCGCCAATCTGATTGCCACTCAACACGAAATATTTCGAATTTAGACGAAACGAGGGGAACTGAGTGTCTTGACACTAAGATCCTTTTACCTATCCTGCTGTGCGATATAAAATTAGTCAAAAACACATTAAAATAGCGATTTTGATATATTCTCGTAATATTTTACAGCCCAAATCATGGATAAGAGAACATATTGTAGATCGTCTCTGAGCTATATCAAAATCGAAACTATAAAAGTTTCATTATAATCTGAAGATAGCAGAACAGTCGTATGATTGACTACGCAATAAGTGCACAAGTCCGACTACGGCACTTAAGATAACTATAGAAACATGCGTTTTCTATGAGAAATAGAATTACTATTGCCTTTTGACTGGTTGGTTAAATTTAAATATTATACAAGGTAAAACTATTATATATTTATTTATGCATAGATAACTTTCCCTGATTTTGTTTTTAGATGTCTAATAGTAAGTGCGGGCTTGAATCGAATTTGTAGTAATAGTAAAATATTCCATTTTTCCTGGACAAGGCAAAATTCAGCGTTAGGTTACGCTTTTTAACCATATTTAACTAAGATCTCAATACGATTTCACTGTGAATTTGGTGAAATGGAGGAAATATATAAAGATAAAGCAAAAATTATATTTTATCTCTAACTTTCACATCTAGAATTTTGTAAATCTTTAAAATTTGTAAATCCGTACTCAATCACCATATATTCTATTATTGATAACATTAAAAACTCTGCAACGATTTACAAGAGTGAAGGCCCCATTATGTTCTAAATCTGTACACAATCCAGTCATAAAATATTGCTCCAACAATAAAACAGAAGTGGATCTCGCCTCAGTAGCAAAAGTACCTACCTATATTCTCAGCCGGAAAGTTTTTAACTAACTACAATAATTTCTCAATTGGAAAATGTTTTAATGGAAATTTAAAATTATGGAGTGCACGTTTACACAAAAACTTAATAAACAATAAATAATGACACAAAAAAATATGTAAATGAGATAAATTATATAAGTAAGTTTAATATCAGGGAAGATTATGAGCTATGAGCTTAAGGGATTAGCCAAGAGGCTGGACATCTTTGTCCACATCGATCTTCAGCATCTTGTTTAAACGATTCCGACCAATTAAACGATTCTGCGAGTCAAAGTAAAATCTAAAATCAGCAAAACATTCATTCAACAATCATTACAAAGCTAAAATTATGAAATTTACAACCCAGAAATATAATATAAAAGATAGAAAACAAATCGATATTTTCAATGAAAAAAATACATTCGAAATAATAATACCTCTTTTTTGAAGTCGGTTAGTAATCTATAGGTAGCTAGACAAAGCATTGTCTCATTATATTTTTTTTATGAATTATTATCTACGTCTAATATCTTTTCTCGCAAGACACCGCCGACATTTATCATTTATTCGCGTTATTATTCCAAGATTTATAAAGTCTGTAACAAAAGTGATTTTGAAACTATTTCATGGATTAATCTTATTGAAAAATAGATTTTAAAGTTGAGTCTTATTCTGATATTATATCTAAAGCTAAAGAGTTTATCTGGTTAACCGCGTTAATCTCAGAAACTATTGATTCGCATTATAAAAGTATTTTGTGTTGGGTAATTCATTTATTGAGAAAAGCTATAAGCTGTATTCCATTACGTTAATAGTTTCGATGTACCCCACTGTACCTGCGGTCACCTCTGGCACTTGGAATGAGGTATGTGTCATATACAACTTCAAATGATAATGGGGTCGAAGCCGCAGGGAAATGCAGTAAAACGAAAACAATGAGTAGACAAAACCTGTTTTATTTTTGTAAGTATAATATTCAGAACATTTATTTTAGAAAACTTAAATTTTTTTGCAAATTAAATTATATTATATGTATTAAATAAAAATATATATATATATAAATTTTATTAGTATCGATCATATATCAGGTATGCCCATGAAAGAACATGTAAATGCTAATTTAAATATCTGTCTAGGAGTAAATGCTTCTCAAAGGTTATTAAATAAAGATCGAAATACAATATTTTGGGTTAAAAAAAGAAGGGATATATCATCTTATAAAATATTGCATATTATATAAGATGGCAAAAAGTAAATACTCAATAGGTGTTGACTTTTTCCAATCCATGTCACGTAGACAATACATTACATATAGACAAACTACATATAAGCAAGAACGTTATTGAGACGACTGAGGCTAATTGCACACAGCGCTATAACACTATAACACTAACAATCGTACGAGCAGTAATACTAAAATCTCGCGCTTAACGCTCAATCATGAGTATGAGAGTTATAATATTCGCGTCTAAACCAAAATAAACTAAAAGCCGAACGGAAACGGCCGATATATTATTAGACACGACAATTCTATTATTTTTATTCGTAACACATCTCGGAGATTTGCCCATAAATTTGATGCATATCCTACGCTATGGACACGTTGATTCCTAGAAGACGGAATATTTCACACCTAATTAAGAAAGAATGTTTTATCCGTGACCAATTAAATTAGCAGTTGTCGTTTGGGGTCGTAAAAATATTAGCTATATATCTAATATGACAAATTGATTGTAATTTAATATTAATTCGTATACGGTTTCTACATTTATTTATTGTAAGAAATAACCGAATAACTAAATAATTGATGGAAATAAGACTGAAAACGATGTTAAAGGAAATACTCATTTAGCGTTTGAAACGATCGTCACGATCCCTTCAAGCATTGTCTGTAATGTCATTTATTAGCAGAGTTAACACGTGTTCCAGTTTATATCTCAGCAGTCAGCGGCGGGCCGATGTCGCCATTATTACCGAGAACATCTCTCACCCGAGCCGCAACGCATTATTTATCAAAAACACCATTCTGTTCATTGTTTCATAATAAAACATTAATTTTGTCAACGGCCTCTATGGCTGGACGCGATACTCCAATATTAGAACTTCCGTTGACATTACAACAAGACAACGTCGCCATCCGATAAATCTAATTCTTTATCTCCGACCGCGGCCACGCAGACAACCTAAGAATTCAAAGAGAAAATAAATTGACATTCGCAAATGACATCCTCACAATCTGCTGTTGTTTCAGCGTACGTTTCCAACACATGCAAAATCTTGTACAATCCTCTGTAAAAACAAAGATCCATTTGCGAGGAGGAAGACACACAAAAAATAAAACCCACGTGCAACTAATGCAAGCAAAAAGGTCAACAATATGCCTAATCTGAAATCCATGTCAAAGGCTAAAGGTTACACAAGATTGGACAAAAAATCATCTCAAAACGAGATGTGTTCCTGTGAAATCGTCCGTAATTCCCGATACACGCTTCCGAAAGTGCATTCTAACGATGAACATTTAGAGTTTAAATTGTCGCGTTGAGCATTAGTTGATTTAAAAGCGGCATTGTTCGTACCTTAGGGAGTAGTGACAACAGATTTTTGTCTTTTTTCCATTTCACATATGGCATCGCAATCCTGGACGATGTGTGACACATGTGTCGGTCTTAGGTTACTTTAAAATAATGACTGCCTCTTCAAAGTTTCTCATATCTCGAGTGTCCATTATATTTCATGTTTTGGAATTCTAAATTCTAAAACGGTGTCAACGTACTTTTTCTTTGATGTCTGTATGATGGAATTCGATATAACATTAAGCATTTCGAATTCGTTTGCCCAACAGGTGACATTAAAAATCACTATTTACTTTTCGCTTAATTGAACAAGCAAATGTTGCTGAAATAACTTTAATATGTAATTAAATATTTAAGCGAATGTTTTTCAATGTAAATCATGTTTATTTTTAATAATATTTTCAAACACATAATATAAATTTATGCGTATATAAAATAATAATACCAAAACATAGCAAGTTATGGTATTTTAATAATTTAATACTATTAAAATATATTGTTATATGTAGGTAAATGCATATTGGGCTAAAATGTTGACTGCTACAACAAAACTAATAAATCGTGCATGCGCTGCAACTGAATAAGTAATTCTAAACCGAAAAGCTACTGAAACTTATCTGACCAATAAATTCAGCCCGACCATAAATAGAACTATAAAAATTATTTTACGATACACGAGTGAGATACATTAAGACAATGTTACGCGCACATTTCACAATGGGTACATTATGGTTTAATTGATTCGGCCACAATGAGCTTTATGCGTCCAGCCGTTGCCACAAAGATATTATTGTCTATGCCGGGCAGACGTCTGGTAACACTTGACCAGAGACAAAATGGCTTTGTGATGTTTGCCCGAAAGGCGCCATCCGTAATTCAATATGGAGTCTAATTAATTCAGTTTGATTTTGGAATATGTTCAGCTTAAATTTGTCTTTAGTTGCGCCTTTGTTTTTGTAATCAATCCGAAAGAATTTCTAACCAAAAGAAGAAATCCTTGTATTTATTAACGAGAGTAAAACATAGTATTTAAAGGAAAATTAACTCACGAAATTGCTCGTAGATTGGAAAAGAATTATTACCTGGAACAAAAAAAATTGTGATTACTAAATCAAGTAGTAGAGATCAAAGAGACTAATTTTATTAAACTGTGTAAAACTTTTTGCTATTAAATTAAACTAAATATAGACAAAATTGGACGTGATTGGAGTAATGATGGGTGGTATGTGACAGTTGAAAGTAAACATGTTAGAAAGACGACGTCTGTTTGTTTGTACACGGAAAAATGGCGGCGGAACAAAATGTACTGATATAGCTATAATATTGTATTTTGATTGATTTGGTATTGTTTAATTACATTATGAACTTTCCTTAGATTAACCTGTCTAACGTTAAAAAGACATACATTTATTAGATATTAACTTATATTTCACCATTTTTTTAGTAAAATCACCAGTAACGTAAATTTTGCTCACTTCACATGTCAAAAAGTTAAAAAAAAACAAGAAAATTTCTTCAGTATTAATAAAGAGAGAGCAGAGATTAAACAAAACATTTTTCGGCTTAGAGAAAACAAATAGTTCTAATCATAATATAGTCCTGCATCCTGAATATGATATATTTTTAGTACAGTTCGATGTATAAAGTCGTAAAACTCTTTATTATAAATATAAAGCGATAGTTAATTTTATAGAAACGTTACAATAATAAAAGCGTTTGTTGTGGACTTCCGTAGATGAAACAGCTGACTGAGGATTATTTTTTATGTTATATCATATTTTACACTAACAGGATTAATCGTGTATATTGGTATTAAGTTCTCAAAATGCTAATACTAAAATGATTATATTATGTCCAACTAACACAACTTTAAATTTCATTCAATGTTTTTGTTAGCAAAACCTCGATATTTTCTAAACAAAAAGTCACTTGTTTCTTCATCGACGATACTGAATTATCTCACACAAGGACCGGGTAAATTATTCGATTTCTAAGTCCGATCGTTAGTCGTTACGCTTTTTGTCCGAATACTTTACAACGTCGCAACGTTTTGCTTTTTGTCTTATGACACTAAATGTGTTAAATCATTTGTATTATTTATTTTAGTATTATTTAAATTGCACCATCTTAGGGATGATAGGGCTAATATGTTATAAGTACCTACCTAGGTACTAATAATTAAAGTTATGAAGAAATGATCATAGGTTTGAATAATAGGAAAAAAAAAATTGTGTTTCGAACATAAATATTTGATAAACATAAGTTAACATATAGTAAGAATGAATATTGAATATCAACAAAAATCTATGTTAACTTTAAGACGTAAAATGAGAAGACCTATTTTTTTCCGTTCCTGTAGGAAGTGCCAGGAATCCGCTCTTACACTTTCTAATCTGCTTACATACTAACTTCAGTAACTAAGTCCAGTAGCCTCGCCTGCACATCGTCTACTTAATGTAATCAAACGAAAGATATACAGAATTAATCAAAATTTTACTACCATATTCACAAATTCACAATATTATAAGAAACAATATGTTTTCTAATAAAATATTCACTGTGAATATCTGCCTGCACCTGCTTTAGGTTAACTAAATGACCTTAGACTCGTCCAAATCCTTCCGATAACCAAACCTTTTCTCACACATAACAACACGCACGTGTGTTCTTTGTAAAGGTGTCATAATAGGCATATCCTCTATATACAATTGTACAGGAAATTCTTTATTTCGATCCATATTCGAGTACAGTAGGCACGTAAAAGATAATAGAAATCATGTAACCCGATTACACGTCATAGATTGTGAAATTTGCTATAAATTTGTATATTTTGATAGTATTATTAAAGTTATGGTCAGGTATTACTTATTTTAGTACCTGTTGTTTTATAAGTAATTAAAGAATTCGAATGTAACACTAATAACTCAATATGAATATAAGCAATTCAATGAAATACTACGCGTGTTTTGCCTAATTTACAGCGATGGACGTACATTCTAATCCCATT
>DWAL01000350.1:0-11794 GCA_018230405.1 Heliconius hortense
CTTAGCGAGGATTTGGGGTTTATCAAACCTAATGTAGTGGCTGGGTTTATCCACATTATGCTTACACACATCTGACTTCGATACATGCGATTCGATACATCTTGATATCGGAGATGTGTTCCTTCTCCCTAACACCGATGCTTCTCTTTGTTTGATGTATGATAAGCCACAGTTACAATCTAATTTGTATACGCCTGCACTCTGTAAAATAATATTACTTTTCACTGGTCTCAAGAATTGGCTCACTTTCTTGTTTGGCTTGAATATGATTTTTATAGAAGCTCTTCTTAAGATGTTGCCAATCCTGTCTGTAACACCCTTCACATAAGGTAGAGGAGTGAGGGCAACCGTAGGTTTTTATAAAAATATGTATTTTAAAAATCGTATAATAATTTTAACGTAGCGGTATTTGAGACCCTTCAAGCGCTATAACCACTGTGCCATACATTTTGGAGAACGTAGAGTATTAGCCACTTTAAGAGGCGCAGGTTCAAATCGCACTGCTTCGAGTTTTTATACATTTTCCAAAAAAATAAGAAGTATATAATAAATAAAATGTCTATCAATTATTTATTTAGGCAAGCCAAAAAAATAAAAGCTATTGTTCTATTCTTATTTTTTATGTAAAAAATCCATTTCTCGCGAAGTTCTTTCTAGAAAGCCCACATTTTAATAACGAACCACGTCCTTTTACGACAGATTTATTTTTTCAACTAGAGCTTTATTCCTGATTATATCATCCTGGACATTGTGACGCCCGTAATATCTTTTTGTTCCGCCATTTTGAGCGCAAGTCCTAAATGTTTAGGCATTATGTTGTATTTTAGTATAAAAGTTAGATTAACTTGGCGTTAATGTGAAGCTTAAATAATTTAAATACAATTTTAATAATAATACAAAATACTCTTATGGCCTAGGTATAATATAGTCATTATATTTTAATTTCTATGTGCAAAATTACTTTTATTTTATGGAAAAGACAAGGTAAAAGAGCGTACGGGTCACCTGATGGTGACGACGATCGCGACCTTGTGCAACACCAGAGGAGCTAGTAATTAATTATTAGATATTATTAACGAGGCTTTATAAGTATCTACTAATTATTAGAAGCTAAGGTTTTGATGACATTGATTTTTAGCATACCTAGCCCTAAAATTTGCTTCTAGATTTGAACCTATAGCTATTTCAGTTGGTCTGATGTAAATTCATAGGCTCACTGGTATTTTTTTAAAATATTGGTCGCCTAGCAGGTGCGTACCCTGGTGGAAGGAAGGATGTTACAATAAAAATATATGTATTAAGATACTCCGATGCCCGCGCACCGCTCAATTTTTGAGATATTGCGTATTGAGTGGTGCATTGTGTACCAGAGTGGCGAAAAGGAAATAAATGAAATAAACCATTCTTCTGTGTCAATATTAAAACCTACAACTATCGCGAGTCACGACCAGTCGCTGTGCCACTGTATAATAGAAATTCTAACATCCTCTAATATTCATATAGTAAGTATGTAGGTACTGTGACGTCACGAACACCTTTATTCCGAAACGTAATTATGAACTCTTGTGTCGCAAATTAATTAAAACAATTCAAAACTTTTGCGCAACTTAATTTTGTTTGAATCAGTACGACATTCGTTTTGTAGGAAACCATATAAAGTATAAGTATGTAGGTACGGCCTGTTGTTTTGTTGAAATCTCTACATTTCATGTAGCTTGCGTAACCTTGTAAATGCTCTTTCAGTAAAAGGTTAATGAAGGAGTATTTACACATTTGTTTTTGTGATTTTTATAGTTTCACGCGGTCTTCAACTTCGTCAAGTCTTGTGTTGTTACTAGACTAAGGAAATGAAAATATTTAATTTCCTTGAGTAAAAATCGAACCTACAATCGTCACATTTTCAGTCAGACGATGTGCCGGCGCGTCACGACGGCCTTAAATTTGATATATATTCTATAAAATATAATGAATAAAAATTAAAGCTAAAATATTATCAAATTCTTAGTATTGTAATAAAACAGTAGGAGATAAGAAGCTTTTTAGAATTTGGAACAAAATATTTTTCTGCCATAATAACAATAACGACATTTTATTATTTGTTGTCTCACATTAGACTGTCTGTAAATAACAATAAATAAAATAAAAATAGTCTATGCACTGACCAACTAACTTTTAGGTTCCCTAAACCCAGCACATAGCAGACTAGCCAAGTAGTAGGCAGATACCTGGTAACCTAGTGTTAAGACACTCACGTTCCCTCTTTCTACAGAATTCTGGAGGCATTGCGTGGTGAGTGGCGGAACTAAAACATATGTCAGTTCTATCATTAAATCACTGAGAGCGCAGTTGTGCAATCATTTTCAGTCATTATTTTGTGGCGTATAAATACTAAATTTAATATTCAATTAAAGGAGTTGTGTATTCAGTCTCGTCTTATTAACATCGTAGAGTCGCCGCAGTCCACATAACGGTAACTTGTTAGACAATGCGTTATACAAATTGAAGTAATCGTTACAAAAATGCACTGAACATAATATTAAAAAAATAGTCGCCTCTATAAGCTGAACAACATTAAAGGTATTCCACAAAGTGAGACGTAAAATGAGAAATTCCATCGTCCCGGAATGCCCCAGCCAGCTCTCCGAACGTTATGCGGAGCTACTATATTTAAATCGCACAGTATACGGGTACTTAACCCGTATACTGTGCGATTTAAATTTACTATATACTCGTACTTTTTAGGGTTCTGTACATCAAAAGGTAAAACGGAACCCTTACAGGATCATTTTGTTTACCGTTTGAAAGTCTGTCAAGACCATATATCTCGCCTCGATTGCGTAGATGCATCAAGATTAATATAAGATGTCGAAGTCAAAGTACTCAAGTTTATAGGTCCTTGAAGCACTGAAAAAATTAAGCTTCTAAGTCAACACAATCACAAGATACAAGAATATTACATCATCTTAGTTGCATTTTGTATGAAATCCGATATACTTAAATTTATTGGTATTTTATAGAAAACAATTATTACAAACTTATATTTGTAGCTCACTTTATACAAAATGAGTACATATGCTCGCAAACTAAATTTTGTCAACTTTTATAAGTTATACTACCTGTTGACATACAATTGGTACGGAAGCCTCAATGGGCGTGTCCGACTCTCACTAAACCAGTTCTTTTTTATCTAGCGTTAAAAAACTCCGTTTCTCAAGCTCCGTACAATTTTTTTTGAGTGGTCTCCTTTGTGTGTTGTCCATACAAATTGACATTGCGCAGTTATTAGTGCTCAACTGGCACGCTCGGAACGCCACAAACTAAGAACAGAATAGAAAAGGGATGATGGATGGAACTTCGCGCTTTGTTTTGTTACCAGAGTGAGGAAGTCAACATCATTTATTTTCCCGAGTGGGAATCGAACCTATTACGTTATGTTTTACATTTAGAGACTATTTCAACATTTTAAATGACGATCTCAAAATACTTTGAGATATGAAATCGGAAGAGATAACAAAAAGTTAAGTTATTTTTGATAATATTATATATTATTTCTAAACTCTGGTAACAAGACAAAGCGCGCCGTTGAGTTCCGCCACTCAGTATGCGGAGTGCGGAGTGCGGAATATATTAGCACAGGGTTCCTTCTGTCTACTCTGCTATATGCAGGATACAGCGTGAAGCTAAACAAAATATGTTAGCATTTTATTTAGATACTGCAATAATAAATTTCAAAGTAACGAGACGCAACTTATAACAAGTAGTTATATACGTGTTTTCCTATAAAATCTTATAATGTTGAAAATATTAAGAACTTTAACGTCTCAAGCTTATCTTCTTAAGAGCTTAGTCCGAGCGAGATGTTCGATAAATCTTAATGTATTTTCTCTAGACTTTTGGAGTAAGCAGTTAATAATGTAGAAGAACAAAATATTCTGATAATTTTCTTGATTAATGTGTCTAATATCTAATATAGTTACAAAGTTTATGTAATAATAATAAATAATGATAGTAAATGTAGGGATGAGTCCTTCAGCTTTACACTTGCATACT
Source organism: Heliconius hortense (assembly GCA_018230405.1). Taxonomy (NCBI): domain Eukaryota; kingdom Metazoa; phylum Arthropoda; class Insecta; order Lepidoptera; family Nymphalidae; genus Heliconius; species Heliconius hortense. The sequence continues at coordinate 4,051 of DWAL01000350.1, forward strand.
CAAAAAAGCAGTTTCACGCTTCTTCCTGCCTAGCGCGGTGAGCAGACTATACCCAGTGCCAAGACAGTCAGTACTCAACTTTTTGGCCGACTTTGAAACATTGCGCGTTGAGTGTCGGAGTTCAACTCTGCCTTTTGACTTACCAGAGTGGGGAAAAGAAAATAATTAATTCCGAATGGAAACTGAATCCACTGGCCATTGGCCCTTAAATATAAAAGCAGCATTAATATAAGTATTTTTTAAAAATTGCATTACAGAGTTGTCTAAAATACGTTAAAGTTTCTCACGACGTTCATTCTAACGTCTGCCATATTAGACCACATTAGATCAAGTCACATTTGCTTTAGTTCTCCTTTTCACGTCTCATTAGCTTTATATAACCACGAAAATAACATTACGCAGTCGTGTCGCAGCTGACAGTATTTGAATGCAAAACGTGCTGGTTGTGAGTTCAATTTCTACTTGATGCACTAACTTTTTATTTCCATTCATTTCCCCACTCTGATAAGGATATGCAAGGAGTTGTGTTTGACCTTATTTATGTTAGTTTAATATTAATGCGTATTCCTTTAAAAAGTTATAAGTAAGACTTTAATCGTGGCGAAGTAAATCAATCACTAACCATAAACATGATGATTATGGATTCGACCCTGCCTCGGGGAAATGATTACATTTATATTATTACTAGATAGTCATAACAAAACGCGGCGTTGGGTTCCGATACCTAAAATATTTTGAAATTGAGAGGAAAGTAAAGAACAGAGTGTCCTAACGAAAAAATTCTGTGCTTGAAGTTAAAAACGTATTCAGTACAATTCCTTATACAACAATTATTTGCGGGTGCTTCTAAACAATAAGCTACTCGAGGGTAAAGACGTCCTCGAAGTAGGTCAGTAATCAGAGCGTTACAGTGATTCGATATTTTGGTTCCATTTCCGTACTGTTCCCAAGATTATTGTGACGGTTGTATTCATTTACGTTATATAATATTATTGAAATATCTGTGTGAGGAACGAATAAAAGAAATATATATTGGGTAAAGAGCATAAAAAGGAGCTTATTTTTCACTATACAGAGAACCTAGTGTCAAAAGACGGTGTTCTCCATTTTCCATCATAATTCATGTTCGAATATCATAGTAACTCTTGACATAGCAGAGAAATAAAAATATAAAGCTAAAGTATAAATTAATAATTTACAAGCTTCAATAATGTCCCATCACTCCCTCATAATCGGGAATATATTATATGTTTTCATTAAAACAGCGTCACGATGTAGCGCGCACACAGCAAGGTAGACAGAGGAAATGGGTGTTAAGACACTCAGTGTCGCTCTTTCTACCGAATTCTGGATGCACGAATGAGGCTCTGATTCGCAATCAGTTAATATACCAGATTCACGTGTTTATTCGCGTAATGCGGTAGACAGAGGGAACTTTGTGTTAAGACACTCCGTTTTCAAATGCTGGAACTCAACACCGTGCTAAATCAATTAGCCAAAGTAGATTTTTATATTATTATATATGTATAAAATTTTTCCTTTTTGGTGTATCTCAATGGAGGAGGAGAAGAATCGAACCCTCACAACAGTCGCACGCTTGTGCTCCTGCGCCACGACTGGCCTTAAGCTTTAAAGCAATCGAACGTACTAAAGATGCATATTATTACTTTCGTACAGACCGGCCACTCCGGTCTACATATTACATGTATTATGAAAAAAATATTAATGTATACTCAACCTATTCTGCTTTTCTAAATGAGCCCCTATCATATGCAATTATTATTGTATCAAAATGTATTATAGGACATCAAATTAATAGAATTTCTTATTATTATAGTAAGAAGCAAAGGCTTCTTACTATAATAATAAGAAATTCTATTAATTTGATGTCCTATAATACATTTTGATACAATAATAATTGCATATGATAGGGGCTCATTTAGAAAAGCAGAATAGGTTGAGTATACATTAATATTTTTTTCATAATACATGTAATATGTAGACCGGAGTGGCCGGTCTGTACGAAAGTAATAATATGCATCTTTAGTACGTTCGATTGCTTTAAAGCTTAAGGCCAGTCGTGGCGCAGGAGCACAAGCGTGCGACTGTTGTGAGGGTTCGATTCTTCTCCTCCTCCATTGAGATACACCAAAAAGGAAAAATTTTATACATATATAATAATATAAAAATCTACTTTGGCTAATTGATTTAGCACGGTGTTGAGTTCCAGCATTTGAAAACGGAGTGTCTTAACACAAAGTTCCCTCTGTCTACCGCATTACGCGAATAAACACGTGAATCTGGTATATTAACTGATTGCGAATCAGAGCCTCATTCGTGCATCCAGAATTCGGTAGAAAGAGCGACACTGAGTGTCTTAACACCCATTTCCTCTGTCTACCTTGCTGTGTGCGCGCTACATCGTGACGCTGTTTTAATGAAAACATATAATATATTCCCGATTATGAGGGAGTGATGGGACATTATTGAAGCTTGTAAATTATTAATTTATACTTTAGCTTTATATTTTTATTTCTCTGCTATGTCAAGAGTTACTATGATATTCGAACATGAATTATGATGGAAAATGGAGAACACCGTCTTTTGACACTAGGTTCTCTGTATAGTGAAAAATAAGCTCCTTTTTATGCTCTTTACCCAATATATATTTCTTTTATTCGTTCCTCACACAGATATTTCAATAATATTATATAACGTAAATGAATACAACCGTCACAATAATCTTGGGAACAGTACGGAAATGGAACCAAAATATCGAATCACTGTAACGCTCTGATTACTGACCTACTTCGAGGACGTCTTTACCCTCGAGTAGCTTATTGTTTAGAAGCACCCGCAAATAATTGTTGTATAAGGAATTGTACTGAATACGTTTTTAACTTCAAGCACAGAATTTTTTCGTTAGGACACTCTGTTCTTTACTTTCCTCTCAATTTCAAAATATTTTAGGTATCGGAACCCAACGCCGCGTTTTGTTATGACTATCTAGTAATAATATAAATGTAATCATTTCCCCGAGGCAGGGTCGAATCCATAATCATCATGTTTATGGTTAGTGATTGATTTACTTCGCCACGATTAAAGTCTTACTTATAACTTTTTAAAGGAATACGCATTAATATTAAACTAACATAAATAAGGTCAAACACAACTCCTTGCATATCCTTATCAGAGTGGGGAAATGAATGGAAATAAAAAGTTAGTGCATCAAGTAGAAATTGAACTCACAACCAGCACGTTTTGCATTCAAATACTGTCAGCTGCGACACGACTGCGTAATGTTATTTTCGTGGTTATATAAAGCTAATGAGACGTGAAAAGGAGAACTAAAGCAAATGTGACTTGATCTAATGTGGTCTAATATGGCAGACGTTAGAATGAACGTCGTGAGAAACTTTAACGTATTTTAGACAACTCTGTAATGCAATTTTTAAAAAATACTTATATTAATGCTGCTTTTATATTTAAGGGCCAATGGCCAGTGGATTCAGTTTCCATTCGGAATTAATTATTTTCTTTTCCCCACTCTGGTAAGTCAAAAGGCAGAGTTGAACTCCGACACTCAACGCGCAATGTTTCAAAGTCGGCCAAAAAGTTGAGTACTGACTGTCTTGGCACTGGGTATAGTCTGCTCACCGCGCTAGGCAGGAAGAAGCGTGAAACTGCTTTTTTGAGTATGCAAGTGTAAAGCTGAAGGACTCATCCCTACATTTACTATCATTATTTATTATTATTACATAAACTTTGTAACTATATTAGATATTAGACACATTAATCAAGAAAATTATCAGAATATTTTGTTCTTCTACATTATTAACTGCTTACTCCAAAAGTCTAGAGAAAATACATTAAGATTTATCGAACATCTCGCTCGGACTAAGCTCTTAAGAAGATAAGCTTGAGACGTTAAAGTTCTTAATATTTTCAACATTATAAGATTTTATAGGAAAACACGTATATAACTACTTGTTATAAGTTGCGTCTCGTTACTTTGAAATTTATTATTGCAGTATCTAAATAAAATGCTAACATATTTTGTTTAGCTTCACGCTGTATCCTGCATATAGCAGAGTAGACAGAAGGAACCCTGTGCTAATATATTCCGCACTCCGCACTCCGCATACTGAGTGGCGGAACTCAACGGCGCGCTTTGTCTTGTTACCAGAGTTTAGAAATAATATATAATATTATCAAAAATAACTTAACTTTTTGTTATCTCTTCCGATTTCATATCTCAAAGTATTTTGAGATCGTCATTTAAAATGTTGAAATAGTCTCTAAATGTAAAACATAACGTAATAGGTTCGATTCCCACTCGGGAAAATAAATGATGTTGACTTCCTCACTCTGGTAACAAAACAAAGCGCGAAGTTCCATCCATCATCCCTTTTCTATTCTGTTCTTAGTTTGTGGCGTTCCGAGCGTGCCAGTTGAGCACTAATAACTGCGCAATGTCAATTTGTATGGACAACACACAAAGGAGACCACTCAAAAAAAATTGTACGGAGCTTGAGAAACGGAGTTTTTTAACGCTAGATAAAAAAGAACTGGTTTAGTGAGAGTCGGACACGCCCATTGAGGCTTCCGTACCAATTGTATGTCAACAGGTAGTATAACTTATAAAAGTTGACAAAATTTAGTTTGCGAGCATATGTACTCATTTTGTATAAAGTGAGCTACAAATATAAGTTTGTAATAATTGTTTTCTATAAAATACCAATAAATTTAAGTATATCGGATTTCATACAAAATGCAACTAAGATGATGTAATATTCTTGTATCTTGTGATTGTGTTGACTTAGAAGCTTAATTTTTTCAGTGCTTCAAGGACCTATAAACTTGAGTACTTTGACTTCGACATCTTATATTAATCTTGATGCATCTACGCAATCGAGGCGAGATATATGGTCTTGACAGACTTTCAAACGGTAAACAAAATGATCCTGTAAGGGTTCCGTTTTACCTTTTGATGTACAGAACCCTAAAAAGTACGAGTATATAGTAAATTTAAATCGCACAGTATACGGGTTAAGTACCCGTATACTGTGCGATTTAAATATAGTAGCTCCGCATAACGTTCGGAGAGCTGGCTGGGGCATTCCGGGACGATGGAATTTCTCATTTTACGTCTCACTTTGTGGAATACCTTTAATGTTGTTCAGCTTATAGAGGCGACTATTTTTTTAATATTATGTTCAGTGCATTTTTGTAACGATTACTTCAATTTGTATAACGCATTGTCTAACAAGTTACCGTTATGTGGACTGCGGCGACTCTACGATGTTAATAAGACGAGACTGAATACACAACTCCTTTAATTGAATATTAAATTTAGTATTTATACGCCACAAAATAATGACTGAAAATGATTGCACAACTGCGCTCTCAGTGATTTAATGATAGAACTGACATATGTTTTAGTTCCGCCACTCACCACGCAATGCCTCCAGAATTCTGTAGAAAGAGGGAACGTGAGTGTCTTAACACTAGGTTACCAGGTATCTGCCTACTACTTGGCTAGTCTGCTATGTGCTGGGTTTAGGGAACCTAAAAGTTAGTTGGTCAGTGCATAGACTATTTTTATTTTATTTATTGTTATTTACAGACAGTCTAATGTGAGACAACAAATAATAAAATGTCGTTATTGTTATTATGGCAGAAAAATATTTTGTTCCAAATTCTAAAAAGCTTCTTATCTCCTACTGTTTTATTACAATACTAAGAATTTGATAATATTTTAGCTTTAATTTTTATTCATTATATTTTATAGAATATATATCAAATTTAAGGCCGTCGTGACGCGCCGGCACATCGTCTGACTGAAAATGTGACGATTGTAGGTTCGATTTTTACTCAAGGAAATTAAATATTTTCATTTCCTTAGTCTAGTAACAACACAAGACTTGACGAAGTTGAAGACCGCGTGAAACTATAAAAATCACAAAAACAAATGTGTAAATACTCCTTCATTAACCTTTTACTGAAAGAGCATTTACAAGGTTACGCAAGCTACATGAAATGTAGAGATTTCAACAAAACAACAGGCCGTACCTACATACTTATACTTTATATGGTTTCCTACAAAACGAATGTCGTACTGATTCAAACAAAATTAAGTTGCGCAAAAGTTTTGAATTGTTTTAATTAATTTGCGACACAAGAGTTCATAATTACGTTTCGGAATAAAGGTGTTCGTGACGTCACAGTACCTACATACTTACTATATGAATATTAGAGGATGTTAGAATTTCTATTATACAGTGGCACAGCGACTGGTCGTGACTCGCGATAGTTGTAGGTTTTAATATTGACACAGAAGAATGGTTTATTTCATTTATTTCCTTTTCGCCACTCTGGTACACAATGCACCACTCAATACGCAATATCTCAAAAATTGAGCGGTGCGCGGGCATCGGAGTATCTTAATACATATATTTTTATTGTAACATCCTTCCTTCCACCAGGGTACGCACCTGCTAGGCGACCAATATTTTAAAAAAATACCAGTGAGCCTATGAATTTACATCAGACCAACTGAAATAGCTATAGGTTCAAATCTAGAAGCAAATTTTAGGGCTAGGTATGCTAAAAATCAATGTCATCAAAACCTTAGCTTCTAATAATTAGTAGATACTTATAAAGCCTCGTTAATAATATCTAATAATTAATTACTAGCTCCTCTGGTGTTGCACAAGGTCGCGATCGTCGTCACCATCAGGTGACCCGTACGCTCTTTTACCTTGTCTTTTCCATAAAATAAAAGTAATTTTGCACATAGAAATTAAAATATAATGACTATATTATACCTAGGCCATAAGAGTATTTTGTATTATTATTAAAATTGTATTTAAATTATTTAAGCTTCACATTAACGCCAAGTTAATCTAACTTTTATACTAAAATACAACATAATGCCTAAACATTTAGGACTTGCGCTCAAAATGGCGGAACAAAAAGATATTACGGGCGTCACAATGTCCAGGATGATATAATCAGGAATAAAGCTCTAGTTGAAAAAATAAATCTGTCGTAAAAGGACGTGGTTCGTTATTAAAATGTGGGCTTTCTAGAAAGAACTTCGCGAGAAATGGATTTTTTACATAAAAAATAAGAATAGAACAATAGCTTTTATTTTTTTGGCTTGCCTAAATAAATAATTGATAGACATTTTATTTATTATATACTTCTTATTTTTTTGGAAAATGTATAAAAACTCGAAGCAGTGCGATTTGAACCTGCGCCTCTTAAAGTGGCTAATACTCTACGTTCTCCAAAATGTATGGCACAGTGGTTATAGCGCTTGAAGGGTCTCAAATACCGCTACGTTAAAATTATTATACGATTTTTAAAATACATATTTTTATAAAAACCTACGGTTGCCCTCACTCCTCTACCTTATGTGAAGGGTGTTACAGACAGGATTGGCAACATCTTAAGAAGAGCTTCTATAAAAATCATATTCAAGCCAAACAAGAAAGTGAGCCAATTCTTGAGACCAGTGAAAAGTAATATTATTTTACAGAGTGCAGGCGTATACAAATTAGATTGTAACTGTGGCTTATCATACATCAAACAAAGAGAAGCATCGGTGTTAGGGAGAAGGAACACATCTCCGATATCAAGATGTATCGAATCGCATGTATCGAAGTCAGATGTGTGTAAGCATAATGTGGATAAACCCAGCCACTACATTAGGTTTGATAAACCCCAAATCCTCGCTAAG
>DWAL01000351.1:0-11784 GCA_018230405.1 Heliconius hortense
CTCCCATAAGTATCACCTTAAAACATCCTCTTTGTTTCGGCACTTGATATGGATCTGAGCCGTCCGAGTCCAGCGCGATGGGCGTCGCGCCGTGACAGACCACCTCCACTCGGAAGTGGTCCATCAGCTCCGCGGTCACGCTGTACGGCGCCCCTATTACAACTTCGTGTACATACTGCAAACAAAAGAATATGTTTATCCCTTAGATCATTTTCATTTTTTTTTTCGTGGCGGAGCATCTGATTACAAACGCGACGGTTGCTTATTCGATTTCACCTCGTAGTGAATGAATTATCTTCATCTCCATGCTCTAGTAGCAAGACACAATGCGGCGTTGAGAACTGCCTCTCACCACGCAATGTTTCGAAAATTAAGAGGAAAGCAAGGAACTGAATGTCTTCACATTAACTCCCGCTAGCCATCTCCCTATTTACGTGATGGAGCTAGAATATAAAAAAATAATTTTAATTCTAAACGAACCTTGCAAGCAAGTACCGAGAGTACACGCTCGTGGAGATTCATGATGGGGTAGTTGGAACCTTTATAGCGGTTCACTTCGAGATCCGTGTGAAGACCCACTATTAAAAAGTCCCCTTGCGAGTGTGCCGCTTCGAGGAAATCCAAGTGACCAACATGGAAGAGATCAAACGCACCTGCTACATAGACTACCTGAAACGAATTAAATAGTTACTTGGAATGACTTGAACATTTAAAGAGTTTTTATAGCATCTGATCTATCTAAAGCTAAATGAAAAGATGAAATCTATCTAAAGATATTTAGGTTTTGAGATGAAAATAATAATAAATTAAGCGTCAAAATCCATCCAGCAGCTTAGAAGATCCGAGGTAATAGAGATATTTACAAACATATAATATACACGCCAAAAACATAACCTTCCTTGGCAGTCGGGTAAAAACACATTAGTTCAGGGTTTTAACTACTCTTTAAATAAGGGGCTCGGAATTTGTTTGAGAAATACACAAGTATCGATATCGACGGTATTTATTCTGTTAACAACCGTTTTGACTGTAATTGAGATGGATGAAAAGTTGATCATCACTCAGGTAACTAAATTATATTTGAATTCATTTTTCCGCTCAGGTAAGACATAGCGTGATATTGGCTTGTAACTCAACATGAAATGTTTTAAATTTGAAGAAGGTAGTGTTTTGATACTACTTTCGGTTCAAACTATCAAAGGATAAAATGCACGTAAACAAATTTCAAGGTTAAGCATTTTTATTAATAACCAATATATTTATATTCAAAATGTTCATTTACAGAAGATTATAATGTCCGTATCTGTGCCAATAACTCGCGATTATACAATGATTGATTTGATAAAGCACCGATCAAAACTGGGTAAATAGCATATGATGGCATTTCTCGATTGCATTGTAAATAATAAAAAAAAAGATAGTGTATTTATACATATTTTTAATTCTAAAAATATTTGGGATCTCCGTAAGTATCTGGCAGTTTGAATATAAATTATTCATTTTACATGCACGTTACGTAATTACGGTATAAAGTTCAAGGAAGTTCTGTTTTATATCAATGATTTGTCGAGGTCGTTCATAGTATTTACGTTTCTAGCATTAGCTCACGCATACATTTTTTTTATCAAAATAAATCATTTTTTCTGGAATATCTGAAATCATTTGTTTCCGGATATTTATTGATAAAATTTTCTATTGATTAAATATACACACACATGCACAGTTTATCATTTTGTGTAGTTGTATTAGAGGATACTGATAATTCTATTATCATAAAACAACTAGAATAACGTTAGTAACTTACTATTACTTATTTAGATTATATATATTTATGTGAATATTTTTTTATCACTTGCACGCATCCCTTTTATAGAAGTTATTCCAGAACCTTTACAGTACGCTTTGTCGTAAAATATTAATACGAAAGTATTATTATTCAAAATTCAATTGTTGAATAATATAGTTTTGCTCATTAATCATCAATGAATTAATAATTAATACATAACTATTTTTAAACATTTCTAAAGTGTTATTCCACACTGAGGAAAAAATTTAACGTAGCGGCACTCGAACCCGCGCCTCCTCGAAACCGACCAGGCGCTCTGGCCACTAAGCCATACGTTACCTGATCGGTTTCCAGGAGGCGCGGGTTCGAGTCCCGCTACGTTCAAATTATTTTACGTTTTCTAAATAAGTAATATATAACAATTTCGAAAACAAAGGCGAAAAAAAAACCTTGCAAAGCAAATAGTTAAAATTTAGCAAATGTGTTACTTGGAAGTGGTGGAAAGCTATCAGAGAGGATTATGTAAAATTACTACGAGAACCGAAAATTATTTAGAGAATGGTGAAACACTTACCTTATCCGAAGGTTTAGGGGAGAGCCCACTGCTGAATTGGATAATTTTTTGTGTTGTCGGCAAGAACTGTGAACAACCAGTATACGGTGACCTTGCAGTTGAATCTGTGCCAAGATTCGACGAATGCTCTAGAGCTACTGAGTATTCTTTGTCACCTCTCCTGAAATTTACACAATGCCTTAAGTGCAATATTTTTTTTATAAAATAATGTTAAAGTTCAAAGTTCTGATTTTTTGTTCGAAAAAAATATTTTATTTTATTTGTGTATTTTTTTTCTTTTTAGGAACAATCAGGTTTGGGCTTTTTATGTTATTAGATTTACGACGCAATGGAATAAAAACGCCACTGGCAGTAGTGGTGTTTTTATACGATAGATGTCCTTAACACTATATTTAAATTAGTAAATCATAGATAGACTTTCTCATCGAACGTGCTCGAATTAAGATAATAATCAAATTATAATCTATAAATAAACAATATAGCGCCTTAGCAAAAGTTGGTCCACGTTGTGTCCAAGTCACTAATGTGACACTCCAGGATCTCGAAGGAAACAAGGGACAGTTGGTTTATGTGTCCGCTCTCTATAAAAATATCGCCATGTACTGTACCATATTAAAAATATTAACATTAAGCAGTCTACGTGCATTGTTAGAAGAAATAATTGCACACATTATTTCAATATCAAAATTTATTATAGAACTACTTTTGCAAAACATAAATTTTACGGGAACAGCATATATGGTAAAATATTTTAAAACCATACCTAAAGAATTTAATCAAGATACGTCAACAGACGTAGGATTTTTTTTTCATTTCTCTCTATTTATTCATACCAATATTTCGTGGGACGCAGTTACGCATAGATACCAATAACGTAAACACATATTACTACAAAAATACTACTAAAGGTTAAACAACTTTGAACGTTGCCGCCAATTCTTACGACTCAATTTCGAAATGAAGCGTATGCAGCCGTTTCCCTTCGATAGGTTTACGTTTGTGTGCGTCGTTCTTGACAAATAGCGTTTTATTTTACTAAGATAATTTTATTATTTATTTTGTTTGAAAAAAACTACTTTTCATTTTTGAGAAAAAAATAAAATAATTGTATTAGGCTTTTAGAGTAGTTAAAACTGTGGTTTCAATTAAAGTGGTGCTGACAATAACACTCTGTGTACAGGGTGGAAGTACCACTTTATATGAAACCATATAGGCAAGAGTGAAGAAATAAAAATATTTTTAAATAATAATTCATTCCCTGGAATGGGGATCGAACCCACAACCATCGCGTTACAGTCACAACCTTGTGCCCCCAAGTGAGAATGGAACATATATCCATTCTCACAAATTTTTACACTTGTAATAATAGTAGGAAAAGGTTACACAAAGGCAATTAAGTACAATAAAAAATATTACTTGAAATGTTCTCTGGTCAGAAGTAGCATCCGTCCAACTAGGTCTGTTGTAGAAACTCCTGCCGTCCTCATGACTTCCCTGCAAAACACAATTTATTAATTGCTATTATTTTCAGCTCAGCTCTCCGTCTACCATGGTGTATATTCACTCTCTCAATCTCATTAATTTCCTCCTTAGATTTTTGACATTAGGTATTGAGTGGTGGAACTAAACACCTTGCTTTGCCTTGTAGTAACAAAGTGAGGAAATGAAAATAATTAATGTGAAACTAAAAAGACTATATTTATTATTTGTTTTAAAATTTCTTTTCTTCAATACTAATAAGAAAAAAAAAATATTTTTTTTAAGACAACATTGAAACATATTTACTTAACAATAAGGTTGTTGTTGTTTATGACAAATTCAATGTTAGGTAGGGTCTTTAAAACTACTAAACATATTCAAAAGAATTGAATGAAATAGATTTTATATTTTTATACAAGACAATATTAACAGTTAAACTGCAATTTTATAATGTTAATGTATTATTATTATATTAGCTTCACACTATATCCCACACATAGCAGGTTAGGCAGGGGAAACCTGGAAACTTGTGTTAAGAATGTGACAGCTTTGTCACGTTAATGCATGTTGAGTGGCGAAACTCAACGCCGCCCTTTGCCTCATTACCAGAGTGAAGAAATAAAAATATTAAATATTTAATTTCCCCAGTTGGGAATTTAACCCACATCCGTTCCACCAATTAAACATATCCCTTCTATCAGAATTGTGTAAGTGGAATATATTAATAAGCCGTCATTTTATCTGAAAACATTTTCTTGTCTTTTATGAAGTATTTCTTTATTATATAGATGCTTATAAGAATGCTATATGCAACATATAAGTAAAAAATAAATATAAACACACCTATATCGGCCTGCTTTTTTAACTAAATGATATGTATCAACACCATCTGCTGTTACTGTTATATCATCTGAAATGTAAATAATAAAAATATTAATAATTATATATATATATTTTTTTATGTTTCTACTTGTACACCCAAAATCTTGTATAAGTAACAAATAACTAAACTGAATGACCAAATTACCAATTTCAATCATTTTTAAATAAAGAAATAAAAACTAATTATAATAAGGAAAATCACACAAAAATCATGGATGTCCATGATTCTGTGATTTGAATGAGAAATTTAATATGAAAATTCATTTAAAAAAACACATTTCCAATTAGAATATTGTGTTAATTTTATCTATGATTATATTTCTCAACAATAAATTAAGGTTTTCTATAATGTCCCACCTCCATGCACACAAAAGTCACATTGATATTTGTCTAAAGTTTCTAATGTAGTGACATAGGGTGCTCCCTCCACCACTTGGTCAACCCATTTGATAGCGCGAACCATTTTGTATCTTTCCTCTTGTGTAAATACTGGGGGACCTTTATGTTTAGAAATTTCTTCATCTGTATGCACTCCCACAATTAATACATCACCTAGGGCTTTAGCTTGTCTCAATGAATTTGCATGACCAAAATGGACCATGTCATAGCTGAAATATAATAAAAAATATATGATATATATCTTATTATAGATCATTATTTTAAGTAGTTTTTTTTTAATAATAATCTATGAGTAACTATTAGTAGTACTAATAATAGACGAAATTTTTCAATGTTAAGATTATCCTATTAGCTTGAAACAAAAAACCTAAAGTAAATACACAAAATTAATTACATCAAACATAGTTTCCACAATATTGCGCATATAAAGTGTATGATTTACAAGTTAAGTAAGGCAACATAAAAAAATTGAAATCATTGATTTACCATCCATCACACCACACACGTATTTGCTTTTTATCGTCCTTGTTCTCACTCATGATTTAGATATTTTTGATGCAAGATTAGATTTTAATTTGTAGAAACGTTTTTTTTTTTTATTATTATAAGAATAATAAAAACAATAGAAATTTTACGAATGAAATAAAACGAAACTGACAGCACACTTGACAAGTCAACCGGCGCACACCGCAACAGCGCACCCCGCACTGGACCGGCCAGGGCCACTGAAAACTGAATGGATTTACAAGCAATGGTGACCGCTTGCTCAGTCGCGTGTTCGCGGGATCGAATCGAACGAGGTGCGCCGCGCCGCCGTGTCCACTGTCCACGACCACGACCACATGCGATAACATCATTATATTTTCAAGTTCTTAACCGTTTAATCTTCATCTTGTTTTTTATATCATACCAAAAATTTATTTTCTTGAATTATGATATTTTGTATTATAATGCCATAGTTTAAGAAATGGCCATAAGATAATATTTATGAAACCATTCATAATTGTATTTTTCGTTGTATTAATCAGCTTCAGGCTGTGTTACACACAGCAGGGTAGGCAGAGAGAACTTGGTATTAAGACACTCCATTCCCCATTTTCCGTCGAATTCTGGAGGAATTGCGTGTTAAGTGGCGAAACTCAATGCCGCGCTTTGCCACGACACTAAGAAATAATAATATAAATTTAAATAAATATTTTATTTCCTCGAGTGGGGATCGAACCCACAACCAGATGTGTTTACCATCACACACTTGTGTCACGACTGACTTCGTCTTCTCTATTCGTTGTGTTAAAAGGAGAAATCCCCAAATGGTAAAATATGCTCATGTATATCCAACACTACGCATACAAGAATTACAAGACAATGTACTTGATATATAATTTTACGACGTACACAATACAGCATTATGCTCGTTTTAAAAATATTTTTTTACTCTGCATATATAATGGGTTTTCAAAATGAAAAACTCTTTTAATACGATGCAACTTTTGAGTTAGTCTTTTAAAAAGACGATTTTGGGGCATCATTAATTTTGTGTAATATGTAAAAAGTTTCAAATATATCAGTAAATATCGCACGAAACGGCCTATATATTGCTGTATAATGTTCACAAAGCCAACAAAATCAAATAAAATACCGCTGTGGAACTAAACAATAACGAACAAAATTATCTATTAATTTAATAAATTTCTGTGTTATTAATAATTCATTAGAAATGGAATGTTAGTTATTGAGACGAATATAAACTATCTAATCGTAGAGACGAAATGTAATTGGCTCGCACGACTCACGCCACTATGACGAATAAAAGGCGATTTTATGAATGATAATCTGGACGCATTTATGCAATACTTATTCGTTAAAATTTAAATAAATTTTATTGCTTTACTTAAATTTTAGTATATGTTTATTTTTTTATCAAAACGCAACTTATTTCTTTAGAGAAGCTATTGTATGATGACTGGTAAGTGGCATAAACTATGTGGCTATACCTCGATTTAAAACACCAAGGAAAAAAAAATATTAAAACTAGTATTCTAGGCCCGGTTCGTTTCGACAATGATTATATAGTGCGCTGTTGTATAATAGTCCAATTAAAATCCGTTCCGTAGTTTGGAAGATCTTAGCCAAATCGATGGAAACTTTATATTTAAAATGTTTATTAATATCTTTACATACATTACGTATCTAAAAGTTACGTTTATTAATATCTTTAGATATATTATGTGTCTAAAGATATTAATGAACATTCTACTGAGCGCGATGGCATCAGATTGGCGCAGCTTAATATGATTACGACGTGCTTCAGCAGATATATTGCATTTTTAGAAAAAGTTACTGCCAGGGCCTCATGGCCCAAAAGTTGTTTTTTAAAATTCCCCTTATAAGTTCAAAGGTATTTCGTTGCTTTTTAGGGTTCCATGCCTCTTAAGGAAAAAAAGAAACCCTTATAACATCTGTCTGTCTACCCTACCCTAACAATATGTTAGATATATTTTTACAAATTTTCTATAAAAAATATATTTAGCAATCATTTTGTACTATATATTATGTTGTATTTGCCGTTAATTCGTCAGTATATTGGACATCTACAACATTGTTGAGTCTCAAGTAGTAAGTAGTGGATTATTCGATTTGTCCAGTAAACGAATAATAAAATTAACAGTTGGAGCAGTTTTGCATAAGAGCGCCCGTCTGTACTTTGTTTGCCACTTAACACGAACTCTGGAGATAGGTTACAATCCCGTCGTAAGTCTACATTAATTATTATTTCATCAGGTCAATAGCTTTTGAACGTTATATAATTATTAGTATAAATTATTTCGAATAACTATTGTGGAAATATATATTTTTTTCATGAATTTCTTAGTAGGTATAAGAAATCCCAAGGGAAAAAATAAAAAAAAAAATTGCTTACAATATTTTTATATAAGAAAATAATATTGATACTGTTTTTTTTTATTGATAATATTAATCCTTAGCATCAGACACACCGCCATTAGTTATGGAGAAGGTAGCTTCACTTTCAGGCAAATCTGGTGAATCATATATTTTTGCAATACGGTTTTCGCCACGCCCTTTCCTAAGATATATTCTCGTCGTCGAAGCGTGTGCTAAAATGTTTCCACCGATAGGCTTTTTTGGATCTGCTTGAAAACTTAAAGTAGCTCCTGGATCGGCTGTCATTTGGTTTGTAATAAAAACAGCAACATTATATTCTTCGGATATCTATGGAATAAAAATATATATTAAAGATTCTCTCTGGGCACCTAAATTGTGCCCAGGCACCTAGGGTGACCACATTTTGGGAAGTCAGGGAATGTCAGAAAAACGTCAAAGAAGCTCAAAGTAGTTAGGGAATGTCAGTGAAATTGAGGGGTTACCAGGAAAGTGATGAAAAATCAAGAAATTTTGTTCAAAACATTCAAGTGATTGCCAAATTGAGTATTTTTAAACTGTTAATTGAAATCCCTGCAAATTTTTTCCAATTATTCTATAATGACGAATATAATTTTATGGTCTGGTTTGACTTTTAATCCAGACCATTGAAGCATTTTTTTTCAGGTCAGCAAAGGATGTTGCACATCATACTTCTAGTAGGTAAAGACAAAAAAACTTTTTTGTCATTATCTACTAGAATAAACTCCTTTCTAGATTGAAATAAATGAACATTTGTTACAATAAAGAGTTTTATTTTGATAGCTTAATAGAATGGATAATTAAAATATTTGTGTCTGTAATTTGTTAACCGAAGCATGTATCTAATTTTCCAAAATTAGAGTGAACTATGTTATCATTTTTTGTTATAGGTTAGGTTAGGTTACTCCGTTTTAATCTGAATAATTAATTTTCCTTAAATTATTCCTTTCCTTTTTAAAGAACTAACTAATGTTCTTTACGAGATATACAAACTTTACAGTGACAGTGACTGAGTGCTAAACAATGTATATTTAATAAACAGGGTCTAGATCCCAAACTCTGTCCTGAATTTTTCGAATGGCTAAATGATGTTCCAAATGATCAAGGATAAGCATTCTATAAAGTCTGCTGCAAGTTCTTCAGATTACGTAACATGGTCAGCAAACACTAGTTTACATGCTAAGGGACCTAAACATGTGGAATTAATAAAAATAGTGCAACTAAACATTTTACTCTTTGTTAAAAAAGCAAAATCTGATGAACGCTCTACTCCGACAATTGCCAGCGCTACAAACACGCTATCGCTAAATACCAAGAGTTATGACAATTCAGTTAAAACCGAAGAAATATTTTTTTTTACATACAAAGACGATGATGCGACATCTGCAGAGATACTTTGGTCTTCAGAAATAGTTTTTGGCAAAATGTCCCTTAATTCTAGCGACAGAACCAGCGCTACATTCAAGAGAATGTTTCCTAATAGCAAAATTGGCTTCGAAGAAAAACGTTGATATGTTTTGATCCTAAAATAATAAAGCATCAATGTAAAGTGGCTAATAAACATGTGGATGTTGTGTTGGAAAGAAAGGAATTTGTTACTGACAGTGCCAAAAGGCAATATCAAAAACTTACTTCCAAAGCACGGAAGTCCTGGAGCCAAAAATTTGAAGAGTTTGATAATGTAAAAATTGGTGTTGATGAGTTCTACCATTGATTTATTGGAGATGATGAACAATATGTTATGAAGATCTGCTTTATACTATCCCACGGAAACGCGAGTGGAGAGCGGGTTTTCTATTAACAAAACCTTCTTGGTAGAAAATTTCATGGAAGATTCGCTTATATCGCAAATAATTATATATGATGCTTTAAAAATATTAATAGTCCTCAAAATTTTTTTGTTACAAAATCTTTGATCAGTTCAGTACGAAGCTCACGAAGGAAACATCAATAATAAAAAAGAAATAATGTTGGAAGAACAAGAAAATCAAGGAAAAACGGAAAATTGATGAACAGCTGAGAGAGGTAGAAGAGAAAAGGAAAAAGTTAGAATTACAAAAAGAAAAAGAACTCGTAGAATTAGAAACGTTAAAAAGAGCCTTGCAAGTAAAGAAAAGGAATATGTGAGTGATACTTTGCCAAATAATGATAGTTTTTTTATTTCTTTATTATTATTTCTTAACACTACAGACACTTGGTCCTTACCCTTTTTAAATTTAGTATTATACCTAATTTCCTTATCATATATATTAATTACATTATTGTTTACATACAATTAATACCTATAATAAGAAAATGTTATTTTTAATTTTACATTATTAAAATAATAATAATACTTACAATTTCAAATAGCGTTGGTATAATTAATAAAAAGTTTACCTTGCTTCTATTTTGTTTGTTAAAAAATAAAAATATTTGTGTTGTTGTTTATTTTGTTTATTTAATTCGAAATTTTATTTACTTTAAATTTGTAACTAAAGATTTTCATTTATTCAGTTCATTTCGTTGAATAAATAGTTTACACAAAGACAAGGTGAGAAATGCTAATCTCATTAATTTTATGTAGTTTTATTCTAGAATAAGTAAATAAATTTGACATATCTGAGGCTTAATTATTATGCTAACTTTTTGTTAATTATAATTTCTGATATTTGGTAAACATACTTAACATTTCGAAGCAAACATTTTATGTGACTAGGGCAAGTGAAAAATATTTTGAATAAGTTTGGTAAGGGAAATAAAAAAAAATGGTCAGGGAAAGTCAGGGATTTTTTTTACAATAGCTATGGAATCCTGCTAATTTTTTTCGGTGATATAAAAGTGTTAAGCCCATTTAATTATTGAGAATAATTAAGTATTGCTTTTTATAATGGTTATTTCTTCATCTTATTTTTATAAGGTCTAAAGACCTTTATCTTATCGCCAGTGGTGAAGCAGATATGGCCATGGAACACCCGGATGCTGTTTATCTATTCAGCCCAGTAAATTCCATATATATTGTCAGTAGCTTCTATTATCTCGAAAAGCGAAATAAATATTTATTTTTAGTAATAACAATTTGACTTTTAATACACATACATTGCGTCTTTTATAACGTTTGCAAGAAACTTTAGGTATCGGTCACATCAAGGCATTCCAAAAATAAATGATGATGTATAATAAATTCTAATTAACTTCATATATTCTGACCTTTAAATGGCACGGTATTGAGAAGTAGGCACAGTATTATGCTTTTACTCAGTAGATGTCTTTTAAAATATACATCTATTTTGAGAGTACAGGGAATTTATAGCAATAACTAAATATAGGTTACCTTTTGTAATCTTGATAATACTTGTGCTAACTTTTGTTGCCTATCAGCCAATTCGCCGCGACCAGAAAAATCTACCCGAAATAAGGCCATAATAGAATCTATAATTAATAACTTGAAAACCCCTGCTTCTTCGTGGAATTTTGCAGCCACATAATCTAAGAGTTCAGCCTATAATAAACAAAATATTTTTTTTATTAGTCTGATCTACGAGTCTATCTCGTAGGTATAATAATAGTATTAATGGGAAACGTATTGCTCATTATAAAAATGATGATGATTAAAAAAATCATCATCATGATTCGCGATTATTCATGATTTCTTTTTCTGTAACGTGTCTTAATTCTGGTTCACGAGAATAATATTTTAGAGTATAAAATATAATAAGAAGTGTCTTTCGCAAAACACTTTCATATATGGGTTTAACGCTAC
>DWAL01000352.1:0-11770 GCA_018230405.1 Heliconius hortense
TACCCTGCTGTGTGCGGGATACAGCGTGAAGCTAATTTAATTTAATTTTAATTTTTTAAAAACAAATATCGTACAATGTTTCGTAGTGGGGAACGGAGGTGTCTTAACAAGAACGGAGTGTCTTAACACTATGTTCCCTGGTTCCTAATCCGCTACGTGCAGATTACCGCGTTAGCTTCACTAAAAAAATCCTACTATTATTTTTAAATAGAGAATACAAGTGCCTTCGGGTCACCTGATGGTGTACTATCGCCGCCCAATAAAAATACTCATTTCTATAACATAGTATATCCATGAGTTAATGCCGCCCCAAAACTATCTGTAGACGGCTTCGCGGTAAGATTTTGAGGTGTTGCCTTCCTTTTGATTATTTTCCTCCCGAGTGAACAATGCGCAAATGTCTCGAAAGCCTAACTTCGCGGCGGCCACGACTCGCCCACCGTACTGTACCTACATTGCTAGGTATACATTTGTTCGCGATAATAGTAATAAATTCCATACATAACAAGCGAATATTTGTTCGTGATAAAATTATTGCTGATCCGTATCATAAACTCTTAAAAATATATATAAGAGTATGTATAACTGTTATACTACATGAGGCCGTGTGTAAACGCGACTGTGGGTACGATCCTCACTCAAGGAAGTGACATACGTATTAAAATTTATCTTTTCATTTCTCCGCCCTGGTGTCGAGGCAAAGTACGAAATGCCTCCAGAATTCGGCGGAAAATGGAGAACGGATTGTCTTAACAAAAGATTCCCTCTGCCTACCCTTCTGTAGATGCAGCATGAAGCCGATTTTTTTTAAGTACATATAACAAAAATCCTTTTCATTGTAAGAAAGAACAAAAATCTAGTCTTTTGAAGGGAAACGATTCTTTTTCTAACCATTACATTGTACGTATATTTATATTAAAAAAATACATAATTTTTTTTTATATAATATAAAATAATATCTTTAATATAAGAGTTTGTTTGTTTGTTTAAACGCTAAGATCTTTGGATCTACTGGTCCGATTTCCTTTTTTTTTGTTTTGGGAGGAGGAGTGCTATAGGCATAGGCATTTAATATTATATCAGTACATTGTACTACAAAAACATTCAGTTTCATTAGTTCTGAAATAAAGTTCGCAACACCGTATATTTATCTTTTTTAAATAAATCACATTAAGGCATTTTGTAATAAAAAAATAATTAAAAATTAAAAGGTGATATTTATAACCATTTTTTATTTGATAAAGATATTGAAACTTACGTGTGAAACTTTTTCCATCATCAAGAAAAATTTATGAGAATAAGCTTTGAGATTTTTATCGCATGTAATTTGGACGTTTCGATGAAATGTAAAATTTAAATAATTCAACACAATTTTGTTCCAGTAGGTAGGATAGTAGGTAGATAGTAGGTTCGAGTCCCACGGGGGACGCCCTTGTCGCCGAAGAAATTCTCTCAAGCAGGCACGTAGTGCTTGCACTTTCTCAGAATTATGAAAAATGATTGAATGTATAAATTATATTACCAATCTGCTGGAAAATGCAGCATAATAAAAATTATAGGTAGTATGCAGGCGAAGCCGCGAATGGACCGCTAGTATAATATAAAACAAGACAAGTAAATATCTTCTTTGATTTTCACGATTATTACACATTTTAAATGAAACTATTTAACCGGATTAATAGCGTATATTTAGTATTATACATTTTTGGAAACCCGATGTCTCGAACACTTTGCATTAGTCCGAGGTGACGGGTAGACTGAGGTGATATTTGTCTGTCAGACCTGACAGACACTGTTAGAAACGTCGGATTCCAAAAATGTACAATACTAAATATACCGCGATTCATCCGGTTAAATACTTTCATTTCTGCATCTTAACACTGGAGGTGGTCGTACCGCAGCAGGACATCGTCTGACTGTACACGCGACGGTTGTGGCTTCGATTCCCACTTGTGTGTAAGAATCATTTTCATTTACCCGCTCTGGTAACAAGAGAAAGCGCAATGTTGAGTTCGAAACAGCGGAAGATGTGGAGCGGAGTGTCTTAAAACAAGATTCCATCTCCCCTTATTTTTTTTATCGTGAAGAAACCCTTTTACGGGTACGCCCGAATGGGGACTCGAGCGGGTTATGTGGAACTCCTGAACCGGCAGTTGTAGGCCGTTCACAGTACCCACTAAAACATTACAGTGCCGACCGGCAGGGGCTACGGGAGCCAAGGATTCTTGCGGGATACGGCGTGAAGCTTAAAAAAAAAACAACGAATGCACATTTTAATACTTTTTGAAGCGTTATCCATATAAAGTTACCATTTAATCTAAACTATTCTATACAATGTTGCGTACAATCGTGTTTATTGAGGAGACTAGAGCAACTGTTTGAATTCATTGATAAGCGATAAGATCGTCACGGTTAATACAAGGACGTTATGTAAATGTGTGAAAAATCGTTTTTTTTTGTAGAAACTAGATACTCCATATAATTATATCATAATGCAATTATTATAAAATAATTGAGTCGAGTTGAGTTTATGAGTTCGGAACCAACTCAAAAACAGAACCGAACTCATAAAAGAATTCGAAAAAAACATGAAAATAAGGCAAAAAACACAAACAATCAATTAATAAGTAAATTTAAAAAAAACTCACCAATAGCTACTCCAGTAGGCATTGTACTCAAATACACAACATCCAATATACCGACTCTTAAAGTTCTAGTCTTTATGGACGACACGTCGGCTATATAGGCGAAACAACCAGCGAATATCGCGAGGTCAGATCCAGTTAAGGCACTAGGAAACGCCGCGGTATATATTATGTATTCTACAGGCCAGGCTGAAAGGAGTTTATTAAATATATTTGTTTTATGTATCCCGCATACAGCAGGGTACGCAGAGGGAACCTTGTGTTCCGTAACACACTCCGTTTCCCACATTCCGTCGAATTTTCGGGACATTGCATGCGAGTCACTGCGTCAGTAGAGCAATGAAATGAAAATATTGAATATTTCATTTCCGCAAGTGGGAATCGAACCCACAACCGTCACGTTTACAGTCACACGATTGTATATTGTACAATTTTAAGCAATGCAGGTAGATACAGAAATCAACGTAAGACTGTGTCTTATCATAATAAGGAAACAGTATACATATACTAAATAAAGTATAAATATCATCATACTCGATGCCATCGTGGCGTAGTGGTGCAGCTTTCGATTGAAAACGCAAAGGTCGTGAGGTCGATTGCCACTCAGAAGAAAAATTTTCGTATTCCATATTCCGTTAAATTTTCCGAGTGTCTGACACTATAGGGTCAAATAAAAATAATAACTATCCGTGTATTGAAACTAGCTCACAATTGTTGTGTGTATTAAAATACATTTTTTTAAAAAGATCATTCAAACTTTATTCAATAAGCTAAAAAAAACGTTAAACTTTCAACTCAATTACCAATTTTTATTTTTTTTTATGGAAAAGGACAAGGCAAACCAGCGTCCGGGTCACCTGATGGTAAGTGATCACCGCCGCCCACGACCACGTGCAACACCAGAGGGGCTACAGGTGCGTTACCGGCCGACAAGGTAGAGATAGACGCGCTTTTTGTAGGTACCCATGTTCCACAGTTCCGTGGCGCGTAGAAGAAAGTTCCTACGAAACCGCACAGTAGTGGATTGCCACGTATGCAGGTGGATACGAGGTGTGTTATATCTATTTGTTTTTTTTTAAATAACCATTATTTTACGCCAACGCTAAAAGGTTAACTCACGCAGTGTCACTAAAAAACAAAGTACAATAACATAATATAATAATAACTCACCCATCATAGTATTAATAGTAATAACGAAAGAAAAATAAAGTTTTCCCAAGAGGCCGCCGAGAAGCAGCACCTTACGACCTCGTTTATCACTATAAGCGCCTAGGAAGAACGCCAGTAAGAGGGGAACAACGTGACTCGCTATGCCATTCCACTGATGGAAAGTGGATACTGTTACCTAGAAAGGAATAAATGGATGGTTTAAATATTATTATGCAACAATATGGAAGGTTTTTAATATTCATATGAATGTTTTCACGTAAGTTTTAAAAACTAAATGTTAAAACACTCCGTCTTTCATATTCCGCCCGAATTCGAAACGTTGCGTGTGAACTCTACGCCGCGCGTTTGTCTTGCGGTAGTGAGGAAATTATAATAATACAGTACAAAGAGTGGTCAGATTGGGAAATAATTTATTTTAATTTCCCGTTCTGGTGACAAACAAGACAAAGTGCGGCGTTGAGTTATAACTCAACACACAATGCATCAAAAATTAGGCGGAGAGTGGCAAGCAGTGTCTTAACACTATACGGAATACAACGTGAAGCTGATAAAAAAAAAACAAAGAATCAGCGAAACAAGTTAAAAAAACCTATAAAACCTGTTTATTACTCCAATTTTATTTGCATGAATCTCTCCATTTGGACTCTACGTTCCACACTTTTAATTATTTTCTTCCGTCAACCACCTATTAATTGCGTTTGTGTAAAGCGTTTCAGTAAATAAAGTTTATTTCGCGAGGATTTAACGTTCCCAGGGATTTACATAGAGGGGATTTGTAGTTTTATTCAAATTGTCAGTCCAAACTGCCTACTATCACTACTATGCATGAAGTGATCGAATATAT
The DNA here is from genome assembly GCA_018230405.1 of Heliconius hortense. NCBI lineage: Eukaryota > Metazoa > Arthropoda > Insecta > Lepidoptera > Nymphalidae > Heliconius > Heliconius hortense. The sequence goes on from DWAL01000352.1 coordinate 4,660, forward strand.
AAATTAAATGTTTTTAAGTAGGAACTATTTCTATTCCCGCGTGATGCAAATATTAGGGTTAGTGGTAAATTAAAAATAAACTACTTAAAAATCTAAACCCGCACACAGCATGGTGGTAGGCAGAGGGAACCTAGCCAACTCAACGCCGCGCTTTGCCTCCACAGCAGAGCGAAGTAAATATAAATTTATAAAAATATTCATTTTATCGATTTGGCATCGAACCTGCAACCAGTAGCGTTTACAGTCAGTCACTTGTGCTCCTGCGCCACGACTGGCCTCAACAATAGACTACTTGTTCGTTAAGTTTAATTTACGATATTTCTGATATTTATATAAAAAAAGATAGAAATTTTATTTTGACAAATTCATTAATTTAATGAAGAAATCGCTTAATATCCAATTTACTATATATAAATTATTTAAATTTGTGTTTAAGTTTCAACTGACGCCGTCGTGGAGCGATATAAGCGAGCGACTGTAATCGCCAATTTCCAATCGGGGAATTAAATATTTAATATTCTCATTTCCTCGCTCTGGTTACGAGGCAAAATGCGGCGGTGAGTTCCGTCACTCAACATGCATTTCCTCGAGTTTCGGCGACAAGTGCCGAACGGAGGTATTTTAATAAGAAGGACATGTTTGAAAAGGTTCCCAGGTTCCCTCTTCCAACAAGGCTATATATAAGCGTGATACAGCGTGAAGCTCAACGACGTGGTAGTTCAAACATTGGGAAAAATAATTGAAATAAATATTAATGGACAGACAAGGTATTTATCATATGGTCACACGGAGGCCCAAATAAAATTGTGTCCAAGGGCACCGATATGTTCTAAGACGGCGCTGACAATAAGAAATCAAATGAATCATAGGTTATAGAGATAACTTGTCATTTGTGTGATAGAGCAGAGTCTTTAATGATGCTGGATTTATAGGAAAAATAGGCAAAATGCCAGATATAACACTGTTATGGTGCTTGAGTGCGCATATAGCAGGATAGGCAGAGAAAACAGTGTCAAGACATTCCGTTCTACCTTCTCCGCCGGAAAGCGTGGCGTTGGATTGCGGTACTCAACTCAATGTCTCCAAAATTCGGGGGAAAAATGGGCAAAAGAAGTTTCTCGGAATACAGCTTGAAGCAAAAAAACATTATATCTATGTAAATAGGAAAAAATATAAATAGTACTTGAGTAGGAAAAACTATTATTATCATCAAATACATTATCTACATTCTACATGTTATATTAAACTAATTCTTAGTAGTTACTAACGCCCGCTCGCGGCTTCACCCGCATAATTAATTATCATTTTAAAGACAATATCCATACGTTGAAAACTAAAATTTCAGCCGATTCAATATTACAATTATTTTATAAACACATTGATATAACTTTTTTAATTTTCTTACAACCGATTTAAAAAAAATAAACACAAAATGTTTAAGGAAGTTTGCCAAAATACAATAGTGAAAACCGCATCTGAAAAGGTTAAGCCGTTTCCGAGATTAGCGTGCACAAGCGCACAGACATACAGACATAACTTTTAAAAATGATTGTTTTGGGTTTTGTTATATAGATAAAATCCCCCAATAATAGATTTTCTCATAATATGTTATCAATGTACAGACAGAGATCAGTTACAATTTTAATATATGTATACATATAGACGGTAGTAATGGATAAAGGTTGCATATTGACTGCATCATGACTTTATAATACGTATGTTATAATATTATTTACTTACTAAGGATTATAAATACGAGTGGGTATAATTCCGTTGAAATTAATTGAGTTTCCGTTAAAAGTTACTTCCTACAGCACCTCTCTAAATATAAGTATTTCGTGGGTATAAATTATACTTGTGTTTACCTACGGCTTTACCCGCGTCGTCACATTACTTATTGTAATTGCCAAAAGAGCCCAGTCCTGGCGCACGGGCACAAAGTGTGACTGTAAAGTCGACTGTTGTGGGTTCCACCCCCTTCCCAATCGAAGAAAAAATATAATTATTTACACTTATATTTTCGTTTCTTCGCTCTGGAGTCGAGGCAAAGAGCGGCGTCGAGTTACCCCGCTCAACACGCAATGCCTCCAGAACTCAGCGGAAAGTGGGGAACGGAGTGTCTTAACACTAGGTTCTCTCTGCCTACCCTGCTGTGCGGAATACAGCGTGAAGCTGATTTATTTAACCGGCTGCAGGCACAGTGAGTTACATCGAAAGGATAACGTGGTGTAATATAGCCAATAGCCCTCATCCATAAATGGACTATTAATACAAAAAATAAAATAACATCGAACGACTAGTTTCTAGTATTACCGCATTAAACAAACAAACACGCTTTATAATATTTACATAGATCGACACAAATTCGAAGTATTATAAATTTATCTATAAATCAACGCCATATCATTTTACGGTATATCATTTTTTAGCTTCATTTTGCAATTCCAGTTACGCTGACAAAAGAAAATAAAATTAACACAACAACGTGTGCAAAAGGAATACAATAGACATATTATTTTTAATTTATACGGAAAAGTAAATTATTTTTGAATTATTACCTATTATTTATTGGGGCGTGACGTGGCACAGGAGCACATGTGTGTGACTGTAGACACGACTGGTTGTGGGTTCGTGCCCCACCCGAAAAAATGAAATATTTCATATTTTCATTTCTTCGCTCTGGTGTCGAGTCAAAGCGCGGCGTTGAGTTCCACGACTCAACAGGCGGAAAAACACTAGGTGTCCTCAGCCTACTCTGTTGAATGCGGGATAAAGTGTGAATCTTATTTATCTTATTATCTGCTATTACAATCCTCAAGTAGCGCATGCAGTATAGGTATTTTAATTTCGCAAATATTGTATATATTTCTGCGAAGACAAATCAAAGTCGCTAACCGCTGTGCATGACGTGCTCTAAGTATCCCAGAAACTGACCGCAGGTGCAGTGGTTTACTTCGAAACGTTTAACCTGATGTAATATGGCTTATATCTCGATAAATAGACTATCCAACACAAAAAATATATTAATTGAAGTAGTTCCTGTGATTAGCATGTTCAACCACACAAACTCATAAGTTATATAATATTTATATAGACAATTACTAAAAGGACAATTATTATAAGGACAGCTCTATGCTGTTTCCAGTCAGGTGAGATAGGCATAGGGAAACTAAGTTAAAACACTCCTTTCTATACTATGTATAATTTTATTAATCAAGACACTGTGTTGCGGAATTCAACTCCGCGATTTGTCTACTAGAGCAGGTAAAAACCTATAATAAACATTCATAGCCAATCGTAAATATGAAGTAAAGAAAACAGACAATATGCTGTTGCAGACATTTTTGTACATTGTTTAAAGATATACAATTCCATAGTACATTACTTAGATTTATCTCGTAGGGTTTCGCCAGCAGTTGCAACATAAATATATGTTGTTTGGGAAATTTTCTTATGCAACTCTGTGGTTTTATTTTTATATAATTTGCTTATATTATATACATAATATAAGCCATTGATTCAGCCATTAGTTAGTATTAGTGAAAGATGTATCTGGGAATCTAGTGTTAGGGCACTCCATTCCCAATAAGATACTTCGGTTCCATTTTTCTACTAAATTCAAGAGGCATGTTGATTAAAAGTAAAATAATAATCATTTATCATTAATAACAGATTTAAACTATATTTTAAGTAACTTATATAATTATATATGTTATGATTATTTAAATCCTATAATTAAATGCACCATCTGTCATCTTTTAATACAACCATAGGTTTTGTGGAAGAGATATTCTTTTATAAACTGTCTGTGTGTGTGTAATTTCATTTTACAATCTGTTTATCTGGAGGGGTTAAAATAAGACAAAAAAGATATTATTACTTACCTGTACTTCCTTATTAATATTCTCATGTTCATTAATAGCATAACAAACATTAGCGCTATAACCGTGGTTTACAGTACATGCTTGAAATCCATAGAATGTTTGTTCTATGACATTTGTTATCATGTATGCCATCATGTAAAAGAACATGACGGGCTCCACTGTTATATGTTTGTACCATGGTTTTCTTTTGTCTTCCTAAAATATAATAACAAAGTAAAATAAAATTTTGTGTTGAGTGGCATAATTGTGTTGTGCTTTGTCTTCTTACCAGAATGAGTGAGCACAAAACAGAAAATAGTCTTGTCAAGTGGGAATTCAACCAACAACAGTCATTTATTCAGTCAGGCACTGTGCCATTGCAATTGCAAAGTTAATGACCTCAATGATTAACTGATTATAAATAGGATTTGAAATTAGTTGTAGATATTTAATTAATTTTAATGGTATCACTGTACTCAATTTTTTTAATAGCAAGGAACTAGGTAACATACTAGCTAGTTAGGTTTTTTGTAAGCATCTAATTGTCTTTAAGTTTTTGTTTTTTCTTTAAGACAAAAGAAATATTTTATTCCTTAATAATTGCATCACAATTTTATGCGTGCCTGAAAAGTTGAGGAAAATTTTCAATAATTTAATAAGTACAATGTTACCATTTAAATATGTAATAACGATTAAACGACAATTAATAATTAGTTAACATAAAAAATATATCGAAGGTTATCTTAATATTTAAGTTAATAAAATTAAATAAAAGTTGAACACAAACCAAGTAACATGTTTCTTCAGAGTCCTTGGCATTCATTTATAAATTTATTATACCTAATATATTACAAAATATCTTGTTATAATCACTAATAGATTTTTTTTATTTCACGAATTACACAACCACACTGTCGCGGCACATTTAAAAAACAACATTGTAAACATTGCGATACGGGCACAGTAATTGCCGCCTATTGACAAATGTAGATTATATAATATTTGCGCACGACCTAATGTCAAATGTGTATTACAGATAACAAAATGCTTATTGACAAATCATGCAAAATACAATATTAGGCATCGTAATATTCAAATACGGTATTGTAAATTGTCATTATTTTATAGTAATAATTTAATTTTATTTATAATTAATTTATTAAAAATAATATATATCGGCATAAAGGTACGATTACTATATTATAGTAAACAGTATTTTGAATACTGTCCAGTGTGCACTGCATCTAATTGTATCGAAACAACTTCATTGAATACATATTGGCGGGAAATGAAAGTTTCCTGTTTACTAGACTACTTCGTTTTTGTTTTCTTATCACTCGTACATTATATTTCAAATATATACAGCAGGTATGCATATAATTTGTATTTCTTTTAAAAACCTCTAGCAAATGCCGTCGTATAATTTTGACAGAGGACAATATTTAAGAATATTTTGACATTTATCAATCAAAGAATAAACTTTGAATATATATTATGTTATACGAATAATATGCCTCCGGCTAATAAAAGATATACTTTGAATACTAAACCGGTTTGTTTATTGCTTAATTTCCTTTTTTTTTTCATAAATTATTCATATAGTATGAAATGAAATTTAGATATCAAAGACCGATGCGTTGAGTAGTTTACATATCTTTTAGCCTACAATTCTGATTGCTTTGGGAATCACTTCAAGACAAACCTTGAAATTATTAACATTTGGCACTGCAATGCAATTTCACAATTATTATATTACAATATTAATAACTTATTCTTATTCAATAGCTAACAAAATATTATTATAACTCTACCTAACTTAAACTTCCAGAACAATTTCGCCGCCAGTATATTTAACAAATATTGTCTTTCAACGCAAACATGCTGTTTTTGCATCTTGCCCAGAACGGCGACTATTATTATATCTGTTTTCGGTTTATTTCTAAGTTTATTTTATATATATATTTATTTCATCGGCTTAGAGATGTTACTCAACGTAGGCTTTAGTCCTGTATCAGCGCAGGCAGTGGTTCATATTTATACTGTAGCTGGTATTTTAATGTTCTCAGCATACCTTATATTGCTTATTGCTTCTATAAGTCATAATGAGTCATTAATATTATTATATCAGGGGACTGTTGTTTTATACAGTATCGTAGATTTAATTGTTATTTCATATGTCAGTGTTATATTAATTATTAATAATGATTTAATATTTGGAATTGTTTTTTTCTTTTTAATTCTTTTTTATTGGATATTTTTTTATTTATTAATATTTCCCGTAATAAACGGTTTTAGGAGAAGTATTCATACGATTGTTATAGTTTTGGCGTAAATTCAGGTTTAACTGTGTACCTTATTTTATATTTAAAAGTGTACATTTCATAATTTTATAAGGGTTAGGTTTGGTTAAATCTAAATGAAACTAATTATATACTGATGTTATTTCTATATAGATTTTTTATTATATATTAATATTTTCGTACTGGTGAGTATTGTTTGTTTATTATTATTTTTTCAGCTTCACGTTGTATCCCGCGTATAGCAGTGTAGACAGAGGGAAGGTAGTAGTAAGACACTCTGTTAACCACTTTTCGCCGATTTTTTAGGCATTACGTGTTGGGTGGCGGAGCTCAACGTTGCACCAATGCCTTGGTAACAAACAGAGCGAAGCCACTGCACTGGAAACATGAAGTGTAATAAAAATTTACAAAAAAAATATAAAAATATAGGCATGATTAGAGCAGCGTTAAATCTTTCTTCTTACTTCTTAAAATGAGCAGAAAGAATAACGAATATTAGTATTTTCTCTCCAATGATCTCGGAAACTACTGGTTTGAATATTAAAAAAATATTTATAGTGCTACCAGATGAAGAGATGCATAGAAAACCTAATGTTGTTGTTAAAACATTTTAATTAGATAAACAAGTAACTTTGTTTTGGAAGTCAGAATGGTTACAGTACATTTTCTTGGTCGCCTCAAATTACCGAGCTCAGCCGTAAGATCTTTTGTGCTATAGGAAGTTTGAGAAGATGGAAGAACCTACTACCGTTAAAGACTAAGATCTCATGGGCTCAAACTCTTCTTCTCCCTATACTTGATTATGCTGACTCGTGTTACCTAGATTTATCTCAACAACAACTGTCAAATGTCCGTTTGTTTGTTTGTCAAATGTCCGTTTGCAAATGTCCGTTTGCTCCGTTCTTGTGCTCCTGAGCTGACACCGGTGCTAACGCGTTTGTTTCGGCA
>DWAL01000353.1:0-11765 GCA_018230405.1 Heliconius hortense
TAAATCAATAATCATGTATTTTAAGCGGGCGAAGCCGTGGGCGGGCCGCTAGTATTTAAATAAATTAACCTGTTACAGCAGCAAAGACATTAGTATTATAATACTTATAGGTACACCAAGCTTTTATTAACACTTATAAACGATTGTAATTTAATTAAAATAATTGCTAATTTCTCTTAAAACAATTTTAGTTTTTTTTTGTAAGTATAGCCGCCTTACTTTTTCTACACTTTCAGTCTATTGAGAGACACTAACCGTTCCCTGGGGCTTCGCCACCATTATCAAATGACAATAATGAACTATGACAATAGAAAAATATAATTCTAAGAAAACATAATTCTAAATGCCTAGTAAATGATTAACGTGATTAAAATTAAAGTATTTTCTTTGGTAAATAGACTATCCAACAAATAAAAATACTTTTAAAAGAAAAATTACAAGCGCTTATTTCAAGTTATCTAAATTTAAGTAAGTAAAAAACCCCTTCAATATTATACTATCATAGCACAGATAACCTTCTGATAGGAAGAACACAACGGCTAACCTTTACCCAACCCGACCGGACCAAGGTCAGTAAGAGTACCAATAAATGTTCCCATGCACAAGATTGGACCTAATGGAGTTAAAATACTTTAATCAGATATGTGATGAAACTAACTTGATGATGTTAAAAAATATTTTAAAAAAATCAGGTCCACGCTGTATCCCCCTTACAGTAGGTTAGGCAGAGGGAAAGTGTTAAGACACTCCGTTTTTTTCAATTTTCGCCGAATTTTTCAAGGCATTTCGTGTTGAGTGGCAAAACTCAACGCTGTGCTTTTGCCTTGGTGCCAGAAGGAAAAAATCAAAATATTAGTAAATAATATTTCATTCTCTCGAGTGGGGACCGAATCTAAAGCTTTCGCGTTACAGTCACTCCCTTGTTCCCCACACCACGATTCTCATTAAACTAATATTTAAAAAAATATACTTATAAGTACTATAAAATAAATAAATTTATTTATAGCTAGTAAATGTTGTATAGAGCAAGGGAACTAACTGTTTTAGACTTTACGAGTAGGTCCCTATTGCATTACCATCGTGACATGATGTCGTCCGTACAATGGGAGAGAAACAAAGTTATATTTCTAATAATAGACACTCACCGCCCACTTTAGAATCTAAATTTAATATAATTAAAATTGATAATTAAAGTATTTTATTAATAGAATTGTCTAAAGAAAAGTATGAAGATTTTTTGCGTATTAATACTTTTTTGAAACACTATTTATATTGGATTCATGCATTAATATGATTTATGATTTATTTTGATTTATTTATTATGATTCGTGCATATTTTGTTTATATTACGAAAAATATTTTCTTTTCACCAGTTCTGTCGTTCCGACTCATTTATTTGGAACCAGAGCCCCCTGATATTGAGGGGAGGGCAAGGGAGGCCTGTAAACAATTTCAGCGTGTAATAATTTGTAATTTATTATTTTCCAATTGGGTTTCATACTTCATCATTAAAGTATACCCAAGACGACCAACGTGTTCTAAGACTACGCTAACTAACATTTTAAAAAAAATTAACATTTAAACAAGGACAAATTAAATTAGGTTCCCGTTTACCGCTAATACTTATGAATAATAAAAATCAAAGTTGGATTTGAAAATGTAATACATTTCATGACAGTAGGTTTTTTTTAAATAATTCGTTTAGTGTTAAACAATGCAATCTTTACATCCTAATAAAACACCTATGTTACTTACAGTTATAATTTAAATGAATATCAGGTTTTTCGAAAAACGATAAAAAATGTTTTTTTCTGCCGATTTAAAATATGTCACAGGTAACTAGAACGTACGTTATAATCATCATTCTATTTGGTTTCCGATCTCGTCAAAGCTGGATCTCTATGGAAAACGCGGGGAAGTATTCGGTTCATTGGATTGGAAAAACTTGATGACGATATCTTTCAGGTCACGTAGATTTAATACATATAATATATAAGTATTGCGCATTAGTGTGGAGGGGGCTTTATATTTATTATATTGTCAGCTTTGTTTGATTATATCAACTAAAATCCGTAATTTAGATGTTTAATATCTATGATGTACTATCAATTTTGAAGAATTACAGGTTTATTTATTATATTTATTTAGACACAACAACACACAAACAAATCTTAAACCTTTATATGCCACTTTCAGGCGTGTACAACTGTACAACTATGTGTAAGATATATATATATAAATATTTATCATTTGAAACTAGTGTGGTTTGAACTAACAATTATACAATAGAGAATGAAAAAAAAAAAGAGAATTTTATCAATTAAGAGTGCACGAAACTAGCAGAGTTTTAGGGAGAAAATATCTTTAGGTTCTTTTGGTTGTATTAATACATGCGAGGTATCGGCGATTTCTTACCAAATACAGTGGTACAGGAGGGTGGTTGAAACATAGAAATGGAGTGGCGGGGGGATCCTATAAGGTATCTTTAATTCAAAAAGTTTGAGAAGTCAATAAAATTATTGAAAATTTCATACATAAATATAAAGTTTATGATATACGTTGAAATATTTGTACTTAAACTACTTGAATAGATAAAAGTAGTAAATAAAAATTAAGAGCATAACGTCGAACTTTCCTAACAAACATATAATGAGATTTGTCTCTCTTTATACAGTATTATCGAAAAAAAATGTTGTATCATAATAAAGGAATATATATCTACTTTAATAACTAATACTCTCTATTTTATTCATTCTTTATTTTCGTTATTGACAATCAATAACTTTTACTATTATATTATAATCTACAGTGTGCTATATCCTATTTCCAATATCTTGTCTATATTTAGATAATTAAATTCAATATTTGAAAACTAATGCAGTACAGATATGTTTCATAGACTTATGTAACAAGAACTTCAGTTTTATATTAAGACCTTAATTAAATTTTAAGATTTATGAAGTGCCATAGAAATATAGAATCAATAATTTTAACCACGTTCTATCGAATATCGATCGTTGTTGACACATATATGAAACAAACAGAGTTGTTTGTCTCGTAAAGAAACTTTTTCATAATACATATTGTATAAGTTGTATGATACATACATACACAAAAATAAGTTTACAACAAGCTGTTGTGATGCAGTTTTGATGAATATGGTCACTGTACCTACCCGTTTCAAAATTTTAAATTTGAAATAATAATAGGTAATCTGATTAAAATAATTATAACTTTAGTTTTCTGATAATTGAAAGATGAGATATTATTAATTTATTTTATCAACTCTTGTGTATGTACAATGTACAATGTTGCAAATTTAAATTTAACCCTTATGGGTTTTTTTTTTGAGGCAAGAATGCAAGCATGTTGTATTGTGGGTTCGATTCCCATTTGAGTAAATGAAGTGTTCCGCTAATCAACTAGCAATGCTCTCATAATTCGGCAGAAAGTGGGTAGCGGAGTGTTTTAACACTAGGCTCCCTCTGTCTTCCTTGCTACATGTGGAATGTTTGTGTTTGTGTTGCATGTTTTTTTTTTTAATTCTAAAACAGAAAAGTTTCTAAGAAAAATGATTTTGATTCGCAACTCAACACACAGATTTGCTTAGGTAAGTAGAGACGGTTGTGATTTTAAATTGAGCTATATCTTTAAGGAAAATAAACACAAGAAAGAAAACTCAATTATATGTAAAATCAATAACTAACGGTGTAAAATAAATTACTTAAAATGTTTTATTCAATCGCATATTTTCAGATAATTAAATCAATAATCATGCCGGATTGGACCTGGTTGTTACTGGCAGCTCTCTTCGGGGCGGCCTCTGCACTCGCTGTACCGCTAGCAATACTGCTATACTTCGTCCGCCCTTTTGAAAAAAAACCACCTGTAGAAGAAGAATTCAGCATTCCTGTTACTTTACCGCCGGTGAGTTAAATTTGAAACTCAAATCAAATTAAAAAAAACCTTTTTTAAAGTTCTCTTCAGTTTTAATTTTTTTTATATAATAAGACCAATTCGTTAAATTGTTTTTTTAAACATTTTTAAAGTGTTATTCCACACTTAGGAAAGAAAAATACTAGTTTTCTAAATGATTATAGTTAAATTGTTGTTTTATACACAATTTAAATTAAAAATAATTTAATAAAAAAAGGAAATAATTAAAACTATACAAAACTATATTAATAATAAAAGTCTTATTTAGAAACAATTAAATTATTTTATTATTTAGTCAATTATTATAAAAAATTAAAAAAATATTATTATTCAATTAAAAAAATAAAATTTTGCAATTTTTCTTCATTGCGGCGTAGCCTCAAATTTAGATTGCAATTTGATAAACGATATAATTTTATATTTTGATTAGTAATATACAAAATGATTATTTATATATTAATAATATTATTCTTGACGATGGCAACTCTGTCAATTTTATTTAAGGAACTATATGTCTACATCCGCCACTAAAGCACAGTGTTGACATTCGCTATCAAAAGGCGGTGTTGATTCGGCCATTTTGAAATATTTCGTAAATTAAGCGGGAAGTGGAACGAAGTGTCTTAACATGAGTTTTCATCTGCCTTTTTTAACTTTTTATTAGACTTAGGACCAGTATCACCAGTTACGATTAAAGTTTCAGATAGTAATCTAATAATTAATGCTATCTTACAGATGGAAGATGAAATATAAAATAGCTGTTTTTTATATTTTCAAGAATAATTTTCTCATTAATGAACGACAATAGGTAACAAATCATACGATTTTTTATATTTTTAAATTTCAAATAAGTATGTAAAAATTAAAAGCATGTGTCAAACCAAAAATTATAGCTTGTCGGGCAGATAAGGCTGTCCGTGACTTTGTCAGCCAGTGGTGAAACTGATCCTTCGTCTTTTTCACTTTCATTCTTAAATAAATGTCTACTATTCTTTACTATAACGTAACTGACAAATAGAGACGACTTTACCTCAATTTTATTATCAGCTTCACGCTGTTTCCCGCACACTGCAGGGTAGGCAGAGGGAACCTAGTGTTAAGACACTCTGTTCCCCACATTCCGCCGAGTTCTGGATGCATTGCGTATTGAGTGGCGGAACTCAACCTCGCGCTTTGTCTCGACACCAGAGCGAAGAAATGAAAATATAAAGGTAAATAAATATTTTACTTCCTCGAGCGGCGATCGGACCCACAACCAGTCGATTTTAACAGTCACACTTTGTGCCCCTGCGCCACGACTGGCCATCAATAATTATTTCAATATATGTATATATTTTCCCCAACTGTTTCACAAATAATTTTGCCACCACACACGTAGGTTATATGAAATATGATATTGTACATTTCCATTATAATAATTGAACTTCGATATTGAATATGTCATACTCTAGGGACGGTAGAGATATTGCGGTACCCGACTTACCTAAGTACATCTAAGGAAACTAGCTTTATATATTGGATTCTAGTTTTTATAGTCACTTGCTTAGTTTATGTCCACATAAAAGGGACGTAAAGTGTATAATTTATTTTCTTGACATATATTACTGGGTGGGTGTAGAGGTTAAACACACATATTTCTTTTTTAATTTTAATCAATCATTTGACGCTATCGTATCGTAATTCGGTTATTTCTTAACAAATAACTATTATAGTGGGTTAAAATATATTTGTTTTCTTTTTATAATGTCTTTTTATGTGTCGACGTTTTTTACCATATAAAATAAAAAAGTCGAGAAGGGCCCTCTAATTTCCACTAGTCTACCAAACATTATGTTACATACATATATTTAAAATTTAAAAAATATGTAAGTTTCGATTTTCTTAGCTTTAATGATAATTTCAGTCTATTTTGTCCCTTAAATAACAAACGGCAAAGCATTTCATTACCACTTGTACTTTCGGCCTGCAGTATTGCGGATCGACTGCGGGCAATAGCGTGCAATTTGCACCGAGTGCACGGCATTTACGCTTTGAAATATATATTTCTTTATTGAAAGGGCCGTTTTATTATGAGTGGATTATAATATTTCTTTTGTTTGATAATTTTATAGAATAATAATTTTATTTCATAAATATGTGTTAATTAAGTATTGTTTTATTTATATATATCACTTTTAATAACAAAATCAATATTGCTTTGATCTTCACAAAAACTTCAAGTCTTAAAGACTTGTACTTTGAGAAAATTTCTTTTAAAATATTTTATTTTTTGATCTCACTATGGGTTTAAGAATAGATGTTACCTTAACTTTAAAAGGTACACACCAGCATTCAGTCAAACATCTCGATTTTATAGCCCTAAATTAGATATCTCCAAGGTGTATAGGCATGATCCCGCTTTTCGTGGAGTATTCCACGCACTGTGAAAAATCTTTTTTAATTGCTTTATATTTTTAATCACTTAGCAACAGTTTTAGAGATATAGACTCGGAAGACTAAGTAATAGTGCCTTAGTAGTAATAGTTCTACCATTAAGAATATCACATAATAAAAAAATACTGTTATTTTTTATCAGAGCTTAAAAAGTACTGTTATTTATATTGCTTCTATTTCCGCTTTTGGCGATAGAATTCCATTTTTTTAATTAAAACGTTTAAAAATCTGCTTTTCCTCAACGTAAATCTGGAAACGCTGCTGCACACTATAAATATTAAATTGTTGTGTAAATACAAGCTTTGTATAAAAACAATCGAAATATTTTCTTAAAATTTAGAACGTATTTAAAAGATCAAATACGTTAGCAAATTTAAACGTTGTATGAAATTTTATATTTACTTAATTAAAAGTTTTCTTTTGTACCCTAAAACAACCTTTATTTGTGCCACCCCTATTCTCGTGACCGTAAAGTGTAAGGGAAAACGAGGGATCGTTTGATGTTTAAACAAAGGTAATCTGAGTAATTCCACGTTATTTTTCAATGGCCTCTTTTTATTTTAGTAGGCAAACTTTGTCCTTTAGCAAAGAAAAATATTTTTATTGCTCTACAATTGTGTTTATAGATGTTATTGAAAAACCTTTTAATATTAAGAAAACAATAATTCAGCACAGAGTTCGCTAGTTTAAATATTCATTTAATTTTTTCATGTCGAATCTCTCTAAAATCGATTGACCTAAAAGCGAAATGTAAAAATAAAATTAATTTTATATTAAGTTAATTTATTTAGTAACGATAATGAGATTCATATTTCAGTAACTTAAATATATCACATTTTCATTTAACTACAAATTAGAAGATTATTTTATTCTCTAGTGTATTAATTGGAAATGTTTTAGAAAAGGCTAAGACGCGCAAGAAATAAGAAAGACAGTGTTTATAACAAGTATAAAATACTGTATTTGGACGGAAATAATATTTTAATATTATTTATTAAAAAAAAGTTGGTTTTTCTGTATTACTGGGGAAGGCAATTTATTATCTATTTTGGTTTTAGTATAATTACAAAAGCTATCAATCTTACATATAGAGATGCAGGCAGAAAGAGCATAAAATAAGTCTCCACTATCAAATTAACATTCGACTGACTGAATTATAAACTCTTTATTATGAGCTTCACATTGTATCCCACATACAGCAGGTTAGGCAGTTGGAACTTAGTGTTAAGACATTCTGTTCTCCACTTTCAACAGAATTTCGGAGGCATTGTGTGTGGCGGAACTCAACGCCGCGCTTTGCCTCGACACTACTACTACTACTAACTTCACGCTGTATCCCTAGCGGGGTACTCAGAGAGAACGGAGCGCCCAACGCGACACCAGAGCGAAAATATTAACTATTTTATTTCCTCGAATGGGAATCGAACCCACCTAATCCTAGGCCGCAACTAATAAATAATTGTATTATATTTCATTGCAGGAAATTTTAAATGAGCTCACACGCGGTGCAGGGAGCACTCCCGAGGGGGCCCTCAACGCGATGCTGCAGTTCATCTTCCAGCAGAGCACTGCAGACACGCGGTGGCTACGCAGGCGTATGGCTAACGAATTAGCTGAATTACTAGCTAAAACATCTTCCGGGAAGATTTTTGAATCTCTTACGGTATGTCATTTAATATAATAGAAAATTAAGTGTTATAGAAAGTTACGAGACCTCGGTAGCTCAATGAAATATCGCCTGATTGGAAAAAATTATGGTTGTGGGTTTGGTCATTTTTCCGTTCTCATAAGACAAAGAGAGGCGTTGAGTAGGACAAATTAATAGGCAATGTCTCAAATTCGGTTTGAAATGAATGGAGAGTTTTGACACTATATCTTGCTACATGGAGAATAAAGCGTAAAGGTTTGAAGAAAAAGACTTTTACGTAAACCAGATAACCATAGTGTGAACATTACATTTCAAGTAATAATTACAATTTTAGTGATTACATTATAAATGGGAAATAATCTAATATGTTTGTATCTAGTACTTATCGAGGGTACGATATAATAAAGCAATAATTGCGATTAACGTAAGTCCTTTGTTGATTCATAAGATAGTGTCATATATGTGAAATTGTATAAGTTATCTTGACTAGATTGAGACAGTAATTAAATACAGGTATGTATTGTTACACAGATGTTTCTGTATCTGTATCAGCTTCACGCTGTATCCCGCAATCAGCAGGATAGGCAGAGGGAATCTAGTGCTAAGACACTCGGTTCCCCACTTTTACTCGAATGGGGATCGAACCCACACTCTTTTGTGCTCCCCCCACTTTGTGCCCCTGCGCCACGACTGGCCTTCGTATATGCAACGGGGGATACAACGTGAAGCTAATAATATTTATCATGATTATTGTTATATAATTGGATTAATATTATTTATTTTTTAAGTAGAATATATAGATAGGTTTTTTTAACAGCTCCGATCATTAGAGGTTGGCACAGAGTTTCCTAGTATTACAAATTTACGACTCGTGAACGGAGAACTAGAAGATGACGGGGCAAGGCTGCGCTCTCTAGACCTGAAGTGCGATCTTCAGTACGACGGCAGCTTTAGAATAGAAGTTGATGCTGTCATGCTGTTAGGAAAAATTGCAAATATTTCTATTACAGGTACGTAAAGTAAATAAGGCTGAGGTCGCAGTGGCACAAAAAATAATACGGTTGCATTTAATATTTTCCTTTCCTATAGTATAGTATCAAGGCAAAGCGTAGCGGTGAGTTCCAACACTACGCAATGTCTCGACAATTCAACGGATTATGGGGAACGGAGTGTCCGAATACTAGGTTCCCTGTGCCTACCCTGGTACACTCAGGATAAAGTTTTAATCTAAAAAAATTAAATAAGTTAGTTAAGAATTACCTACAACCCAGATAAGATCCGTCACTTTCTAAATATTTTTTTATTGAATCAATAAAGAAGCTTATAATTTACTAAACAAAAATGAATATTTATTTTTCAGTGGAAAGTATTAGCGGCAACGTGCGTATAATGTTTCGACGTAACCCCTACACACACTGGGCAATTGCATTCGAAGTACCTCCTCGTCTGGAACTGCGGGTGCGGGGACGGTTTCAAGGGAGGCAACTGAAGCCACGCCTCGCGGCGTTAGTGGCTTCCCATATCCGCCGTGCTATAGCTCAAAGACATACTCTACCCAATTACAAGATCAGGTAAATGTAAATACAGTACAATACAAGTCAGGTCAGCAAGTTATGGCCGTCCTGAAGTTAAGTTTAATAGTAATCACAAGAAAAAATAAATAAATTCACTTTCTTAGCTAAAAAAAATATCTTGGAAAGGAGGTTACATTATAATTATTATATTTATATTTATTTTATTTTTGAAAGAAATGAAGAAAGGACGGAATGTAAGATCAGTGTAAATGATAAGATATTAGAACGTTTAATATCAAATTACAGGTACAAACCATTTTTCCCCAAGTCTGAACCAGGCAGCGCCGACGGAGAAGATGGACCGACACCACACGGCCGTCTCACTGTACGACTGGTTGAAGTGACACGTCTCCACTACACTGGTATCAACGGAAGTGTACGAGCTGCTTTGGCTGTAGACTCTCATGGATGGGTAAATAAATTGTTCCTTTTCTTTTTATTTCTAGGTGAATTGTAGGTATTTTTAGAGGAATTTTACTTATAAAATTAGTAAAACTAGACATATAATAAACAGCTATTTGTGTACGCTATATTTTTGTATTCAGGTGTCACTTCGTCGTGGTATTTTAGTTCTGGATGTAGTGCTGCCAGCGGTATCCGGGCCGCTAGGGCTCGTGTGCTGTCAAGGAGTGGGTGCAGTATTAGTAGACACGGTTGTACCAATGTCTCCCGCTTACCGAGCTGATCTGCGGCGTGATGATGTAGTGCTTGCTATTGATAATAAGCCTGTTAATAATGTAGCCCAGGTATTGTTATTTATTAGTGTAATAAAGCTATCAAATTACATATTTTGTGATAACAATTTGTTATTTCAGGAACTAAATAATATTTGACTGTCATCAGGTTGGTAAGCTGCTACGTAATGTAGAGCGTCGTGCAGTCACAGTTCGCGTAAGACGGGGAGGTTCTGGAGGCTCCGCTCGAAGAGAGGACGAGCCAAAACGACTACGGACAAACTTCTCCTTCAGACGAGTTTCTGAGGTCATGGAAGGAGTTCGATTGCAAGGGATGCGTTCAGCTGTATCAAAGAACAATTTAACTGTAACTAGTTAATTAAAAGTATATATTTAATTTTATTCAAAAAGTAATTGAAACATTTATTTTTCGATATTTTCAGGAATCTGATTCGCCTTCAAAGTCGCCAGAACAGCAAAATGATACCGAAAGCCATATCAAACAAAAAGTTGATTCCCTTCGTCAGATATCGAAAACACCAGAAGTAGGGCCCGCAAACTATGGATTACGCAAACGTAGATGCTCAGTGGAAAATAAATCCTCAGATAGCTCTGCGGGAAGTACACCACCTGCTTCAGGTGCAAGCACACCACTACGACAAGCTACCACTATTAATAAAACAGTGAAACATCCAGATATACCTATGATAAGAACTGACTCAACCGAGTGCAGGATAACAGAAAAGGCTGAAAATACTTTAGAAGAAGAAGAATTATATGAAACGGGTGGACCGAGACAGACTGAGCATGTGGAGATATGTCAAATGTTTTGGACTAAATGTGTACAAATTAGGCCAATTATACCGTTTGACGAAGAAACCGAATTTAAATTAAATGAAAATCATAAGTACCTGAATATTAATGTATGGGCAACAGTGCCTGGGGAGAAAGAGGAGGTGCTCTTAGGATATTTAAATATACCGCTGGCGGCATTGCTGAGCGAATGTCAAGATTCTACCGTTCCTCATAATATGAAGCGGTACCAGTTCTTACCACCAGATGTTGATATTAAATTTAGGTGACATTTTACAGTAACACAAATTAACACAATTTTTTTTATTTTATTTTTTTACACTACATATGCTATTTATTTTTATAGTAAAACCCATAAACTAGCGTCTCACGCTGGGTTCGAGCCGTGCCTGTGTTTTGGTGACGCGCTTGTTTGGTGGGAGTGGGAGGATGCTGGCAGTGTTAGGACGCCACGACCACCTACCCGGGGGTCGGTACCGCCAAGAGGGCCCGCTCAACCAGCAAGAACAGTTCATGATTTTGTTCGCACACATTTTCATAGATCCACTCAATGTGATTTCTGCAACAAAAAGGTACGACGCAATTTTTACAACAACCACATACAGTTTTATTATTATTTCGATATATAATGTACTATGTACAGAGAGGTAAATGCACCTCCTACGCTACATAGCACTGGAGGTGAAG
>DWAL01000354.1:0-11759 GCA_018230405.1 Heliconius hortense
ATATATATATATATATATATATATATATATATATATATATATATATATATAAACCGATTTGCTAGTTCCTTAATAAATAATATATTTTTATAACGTTAATAGACTATGACAAAAAAATTGTGTATAAGAATATATAAAAGCAATTGCGGTCCACATCCTTTAACATACTAAAATTTTATGACGTGAAATCACCCCGGATTTTATTGATCACAAGCTACAAACCCAAATGCGGATGAGACAGAAAGAGGATATTAAATAAATCAAACGTAGATATTTTACTGAAACGTGGAACATTCTCAGGGGAAATGAAATAATACTTAATTAGTATGGAATTATAAGTCTGAACCAATATTTTTGACCTAATTCGAGAAAAAAATTGACATTGTCATATAACATGTAACGATGAATAAACGGTCAATGCTATATAGTCAAATCTATCTTTTTTGTAATTAAATGAATGTAAAATGTGAAATGAAAGTAAATATGTAGCACCATATTATTGTTTTTAAGTTTTTTTTTTTCACTTTGTTATGTAAAAGAAAGAGCAATGAAATATCGTTTCTCTTCCTTCACCGCATATTTCTACGATAAATTGTTATCATATTTTTGACATACAATTTTTTTTACCTTATTTATTTATTTAATTTTTTTGCATATTGAATATATATTATAAAGAATTGCCTCACGAATAATAATTATGATAACTATTTTATATTATTATTTGATTATATTATTTTTGCACTTTTTAAGAGTAAAGAGAATCACTTCAAAATAATCTTTTCATCTATATACATATGTGGAGATATTGGACACAATAGTAGACAGATCAGCACAGAGTTTTATCTCATCACAATATAAAATGTATAATAATATTTTTATAAGTAAACTCTTTATAAGATTTTCCATAACATGAGTAAGTGTTTAAAGAATTTACTCCTCAACAACAGTTTTCCCTGACAAGTACTTGTTCAACTATGTACGAACATTGCGGCGTGTGTTTTAAGCTGAGATAAAAAAAGTTTTTCTAAAGCCTTTACTGTCGTACGAATATATGTATATTTTACTGTAAAATAACCATATAAAACTATAACATTAGATTTGGTACATCTTATGTTGAGGCGATAAATTACTCCAGTGAGTATGCTCATTTTTTCTTATTTTTTTAGCTTCACGCTATATCCCGCATATAGCAGATCAGGCTGAGGGCGCCTAGTATTGAGTAACTTTGCTCTCTACTTTCCGCCAAATTCTGGAGGCATAGCTTGGTGAGTGGAGGCACTCTTAATTATCTCGAGTGGGGATCGAACCCACAACTCCACTGACCTCTATGTACATAATTATGCTCTTAATAAGCTACTGACTACTACTTCTTTACTTTGAGCATTCAGTCAGATTCAATTGTGTCACAATGGCGTCCTGTTGAAAATCCTTCCCTTTTATCAAAAATTATATTAAATTAGTAATCATTTCAGTAAAATGTTTAAAAAAGGGAGTTTAAAACGAAACACATTTTTAAGTACTTTATATACTATATTCAGGATCTTACAAGTTTAATTTGTAACTAATTATATTATTTATTAAATTAAAAGTCTAAATGTACAAAAATGTTTATATACAAGAATTTTCATGCATATACATACATATCCTAGTCTAAATCTGTGGGTAAATGTTCGACATTTCAGAAATATTTAATAAATTGTGGAAAAATTTAACGTGAAAATACACAAATATGAAAAAACACCTAAAACGATTCATAATTCACAATATTTTTAGCTTTACGCTGCATCCCGCATTTAGCTAGGGAGGCAGAGAGAACCTTGTAAGACACTCCGTTCCCAATTTTCTGCCGTAATCTCAACGCTGTGCTTAGCCTTGTTACCAGAGGAATTAAAAATGTCAAATAACTCTTTTCCAAAAATGAGAATCGAACCCACAACCGTCGCCTTTACAGTCACACGCTTGTGCCCCGTCACGGCGGCCTAATTGCCAATTCAATAATATAATCATTATATTTACAATAAATTGACAAATATTTAAGAATGAGCCAAATTTGTTTCTACTTGTTATTTATTTGAAATTATCTGACTTTATAAATAACGCCGGTGAAACTATTCTATTCATAAAAAAAGGAACGGAAACCTAAAGGTTAAAAGAACAGATAATTATTTTCTATAATCGATGTCGATAAAATTAAAGCTTGTTATACAATTGAGTACATCGATGATTACTTTAGGTGGCACGATAATGGCAGTAAGCCACCTTTAACATAGTAATCGTTTAGTATGTCACGTATATATGGAACATACATACATATTAATATAATAATATTTTTAAAAAATAATAAATCTATCAAGAACGAAACGGAATCACCAGGCTCTTCTTCTTCTTCTTCTTTTTTTTTCCTTTGCTACTCTTGTCTTCATAAGCGATTTGCTAAAACAATACCACTCTTAGTACCACTATAACACACTTATGGTATATACAATCTTTTGATAATTACGATTTTACTATCCACGCGTTACTAACTTCAACCTATTATTTGTGCCAAATTCGAATGCCACACAGACTAATTTTTACATGTAACTCTAACTCCCGTACCAAAGAAAACGTATAATTTTCCATATAATATCTAGCTGAACATTTAACTTGGCACCACACTAAGGCGTTTAACGCTGACACTCTGACAATACTAGGGGTTCTGAGCAAATATAGGTATGCAAAGATATCTACAGGATTCTGTATAAACTCACCTATTATCAACTTACAATACGGTGAGCCTTAAACCTATCTATTTACATCTCACAATCAGTCAAAGTTACTATTTTGGCAGATTATCTTAAATTTTATAATCTAAACATTAAATCTTTTGTTTATACAAGTTTAAATAATTGTTTAAATTCTTAAAATAGCCAATAAACTTATAGGCCTTGTAGACTAACTTTAGATTTATCATTTTTATTTCAATACAATATCGAAAGCTAACAAAAATATTTGTTTGGCACTAAAATAATGTCCCCAAAATAGGCCGGTCTAGAAGCAGCTAAAATATAGATAGACCTAGAAAAATTATACAACTGTTATAAAGTCGTATTCATGATAAATGATCCAATGAGAGCTACTTCACAACCTGTTAATGGTGTAAACTGGGCCTTTTTGTTTATAGATCGTGTCACCCAGTTTCTTATAATATCTATGAGATTCTAAATAATTAGTTCACTATTACTATAATCGAGGTTTAAAGATGATATTGTCAAGGGGTTAAGTTAAATTTATAATAATAGGAAAATTCTAGAAGTTGCTGTCGTAGTCCGAGCGGCGTCGTGAGTAGTGCGAGCGCGGGTATTCCCCTGTGTATCCGTATCCTTGCGATCCTGCGCCAGTCTGTCCGTATACTTGCGAACCTCCATACCTGCTTCGAGATGTAAACAAAAATATATCTCATTTAATATTTTTATTGTAAGTTTGTAAAATTGTATATTTAGATGTTATTAAAATAATATAAAATTATTATATTAAAGTGTAGATAGCAAAACAATAATAGTATACTTAAAACTCAAGGCAAATTATTTCAATGTGCTTTTTTATTAATGGACGAGGACAGAAAACTATTCTTAAGTTAGACAAATCCAATTGATATTAAACTTTTATATTAGATTTTCCTTGTAATTCTACAGAAAATATATTGTATACGTAGTAAGAAGTGAAATTAAAAAGAATATAATATATAATACATATAAAATTTATAAAATATTTTTACCCGTTTCCTGTAGTGCCATAAATTTGTGATCCTCGACCGGAGTCGGGAGTGTAGTGCTGCATATATTTCTGCAGTTGTGGAGTCCATTCTGATCGCCATGAGTCTCCAGGATTAGGGTATGCTAGTTGTTCGATGAAAGCACTCGACATTCGCTGTAGAAAAATACATCTTTTGTGAGTTGAATTAAGTATGGCACATTTTATAATTTTGTTATATATAAACGTTTCAAATGCTTTTTTTAACTTCGTGCTGTATCCCACATTTGAAGGTAGGCAGAGGGAACCTATCGTTAAGACTCTTTAAACCAATTAAGACACTTTCGCTCCATACTTGCTGCCAAATTCCAAAAGCATTGCGTGTTGAGTGGCGGAAGTAAATGCCGCGATTTGCCTCGGTATCCTCGAGTCGAAATCGAACCATCGACCTGTTACATTTACAGTCGCAATTTGATGCCCTCGCAACGTGACTGGTGTCATTAGTTACAAATGGCTATATACATAATATGGCTAATAAGGATTACATATTTAAATTATGTGCAATAACAATACATAAATAGATAAATATGTTATGCTTTCATGCTGTATGTTATACTTGTAGGATGAATAAATGATTTTTTTACATGTACCTTTACCTTTCCTGAAGGTAAATAGGGTAGATCACGCTCCTTTAATTGGTGCATGTCATCAAATCCACCCATATGGCTTTTATCAAGTTCTCTTAACATATCTTCACTAAGAGGAATGGGCTGCTTAGTTTTGGTACTTTTTTGGCGATTTACAAGCTGAAAAAATATTTCGAATAATTAATATAATAACTTTGAAAAATAGTAAAAGTCTTATAAGTAATGATAACTTAATTTTTAAAATAAAATATTCTCAAACATACCACTGTAACACCAAAAATTATGACGAATAATAAAGATGCTAAGGCTATTACAATAACAGCAATGCCCCATTGTGGTAGTAAAGACTCTTCATCTGGTTCTACAATAGTTGGTTCTTCGTGTTTTGGTACAACTGTAATTTTTATACGTAAATGTTAATTTATACGTAATTTAAAATAATGTATTGAATAAAAAAATGCATTTACATTAATAAAAAAAATTATTTTTATCAAAAACAACTCAATTGTAATTAAATATTTATTTACCAATGAATTCTGTGTATGCTGGATCCATTACAAATTTGCCTATTTCTAATTTTCCTACAGATTTGTCAATAGTTTTCGTCATTTGTTCATTACTCTTTCTCATTCTTTCTTCATCAGGCTGATCTCCTAGCATAACATCTGGGTCAAACGTATCTGCTTGTTGCTCCTCCATAACGGAACCAGCTCTTGCCTCATTAAGAGATTTGTGAAAAAATCGTTTTAATTGTTGTGTATCAAGTCTATCTTCAACATTGTTAAGTTCAATAAAATAATCGACAAGTACAGAGCCTTGACTGAATCCGTCTATGCGAATACCTTTGTACCATTTGTGTAGTATATCAGATTTTGAGTAGACGGAATTGAGCTGTTCATAAAAAAAATAAAAACAATAATTAAAATTATTAAAATATATGTGTTTACTATATTTATTTTGTTTAATACTATAAGGTTATATCTTACCTCTTCTTTTACCTCCTTAGCTAGCTTTTGCCACTCTTTTGTATGTTGATCTAAAAATTCTGGAATCCACGATACTCCTGTGAAAGGAACGTCAAATTATTTATTTGGTTAGAAATTATTTTATGATTATTTTGTGATTATAATAATAGCTGCGCCAGTCACCAGCGCAGTGTAGGTTATGCCACCTGCTACGCGGTTAATTAAACAGTTTTGAGTTACTCTTCGTTTAA
The DNA here is from genome assembly GCA_018230405.1 of Heliconius hortense. NCBI lineage: Eukaryota > Metazoa > Arthropoda > Insecta > Lepidoptera > Nymphalidae > Heliconius > Heliconius hortense. The sequence continues at coordinate 5,596 of DWAL01000354.1, forward strand.
CTTATCCTTATTTTGACATTTAACACTTATTAGTTACCTGAAACAATTTTAATAGTTGCGGCTATGTCGCACTCATGACGGCATACACCAGGGGTGGTCGGTTGAGGAGGTGCTGGAGTCGTTGTTGTCGTTGTAAATATTCGTCGAGTCGTTGGTTCGGTATTAAGTTCTGGTAGCGCTGAGCTGGATGTCGCATTCCTTTGTTCTTCCAAAAGCCTTTCTATTGAAAATGGCGTAGTTGAAGGAGAAGGCCAACCAGTGAATTCAGTTGAAGCTCTGCGAATAATACAATTATATAATAATCTTTGTACAAATGATCTCTATATAAATTATTAAAATCTAACTATAAATTTCAATTAATGCTGTGTATGCCTCTATGCTATGAATTGAAATTTATGTTTTATTCATTTTAAAGTTGTTATTTTTTAGCTTCACGCTACAGCGTGTTTGAGGGAAACATCCTTCGCACATCAGGTTGGGCACAGGAAACATAGTAGAACTCAACGCCGCGCTTTGCCTCGATACCAGAGCGAAGAAATTAAATTATTAAATATTTCATTGCCTCCAGTGGGAATCAAACCCACACGCTTGTGTCCCAGTGCCACGACTGACCTTATTTTTACATAAATTAAAGGCAGTTGTGGCGCTTCTGACAATATATATACCGTACATAATAATATTTTATAAATGTGATATCAATCATTTATTATTTAATATAAATATATAAGATATTTAAAGAGTATTTAAGAATTTGTTTTTACTAATTAATACATTATAAAAATTACCTCGTTGGCCAGCCTTTTTGAATTTTTGGAGTTACTGGTGATGGACCTATGCTTGACTTTTGCGTAGTGCTTTTTCTTGAAGACTTTCCGCCTGGTCTTGAAGGAAAGACCAATTTAAAGCCACCAGAAGAAGCAGTAGTCGTAGTCGTAGAAATCACTGTAGTAGGTACTTGTTCGGAATCTTCAGAATTATTTAGATTGAATCCCGGTGGTAAAAGATTCGATATGTCGGCAATTTTTAATTTAATTATTGGATTTTCAGGTTTATCCGATTGTTTTTTATTTAAATTAAAACCTGGCGGAAGCAAGGCGGAAATGTCAACAGGTTCTGCATTTATAGGTAGTTTAGGAAGTGTTTTCGTCTTTTCTGTGGTGGTTGTACTTGTTGTTGATGATGAACTTGAAGCATTAAGCTTGAACCCTTTTGGTAGAAATGCAGATATATCTAACTTTTCTATATTTTTGGAAATATTTGGCTTATTACTCTCTTCTGTCTCGTTAGATACGTCGGGCTTGTAACCAGGAGGTAAAAATTTGCTTGTATCATCCTTTTGAACTTTTTTAAATATATCTTCTTGACTTTTTTCTTTCGGCCTATATTCTTTTGGAAGTAATGACTTGTCATCTAAAATAATGACTTTGTTTTTAGAACTTATACCAGAAGAACGGCCTTGTGTGATATTTATTATATTATCTTTGATAGTTGATGGTGGGGCTTGGGTAGTAGTGGTAGAAGTTGTAGTTGTAGTAGTAGTAGTAGTGGAACTAGTACGTTTATCTTTGTAAGACTGTCTTGACTTGTATCCTGAAGGTAGTAAGCCTGACAGATCATCCATAACAGTTACTAGTTTTTTCTTCGGCTTAGGAGAAGTTGAAGTCATAACACGTGGAGTAAATTTTTTGATTTGTACTGGCAATGGATCTGGAGATGATCTCTCAGTAGCAACCGAGAATTGCGTACTTTTTAGTGTAAAAAGCTTTACAGGTTGTGGAGTAGTACTGGTTGTTGTAGTAGTGCTAGTTTGTTCAGTAGTAGATTCAGTAATCAGTTCTATATTTTTATTTACTTTATTTAAGTTTCCTGATAGTACTGCACTCGAGAGTTCAGACTGTATACTATCTAATTTATCGTTAATATTTTCAGTGGAGGATGAACCATTTAAAATATTACTAGTATCTTGAATTGGATTTTGTGTAATATTTTCATCATCATCATCATCATCGTCATCATCATCAGTTAGTACTTGTTTCTTTTCTTCTTGCTCTACTGTTGGGAATGGTAAAAACCGAGCACCTGATACACTCCTACTTGTTTGAACAGATGCAACAACAATCCAATTTTCTGTGGTAACAGGTACAGAATCATTGGTTTCATTAGAACTAGATGGTGTTACTTTGGTCTTTGGCGTGGGGGGATAAGTAACATCTGGGATAGAAATAGTTCCATTAACTACGCTTTTTGTAGTTACAACAGAAACGACTTCTTGTCCTAATATTGACGGTGCTTCCACTGATGACACGTCTTCTTTAGAAAATGTGAACTTTAAGCTGGGTGCTCCGGTGTCATTGTCGTGACCTGGATCATTTTGATCTATAACAGTCGTATCAATAAATTGCTTAAAATTATCGTCTTTGACCATTGTTTTATTAGGTTTCATCACTAAAATCTCAAATGGTTTTGTAACGTTACTTTTAACATCATCAATTTCTTTTTCTGGTTCTTCTGAAGCATCGTATTCATCGTATATATCTGTAACTGGTTCGGCAGTGGTATTAGTAGGTATAGAAGTAGTTGTGTGTTTTACTTCAGCTTCTTCATCATCCTCATAGTATTCAACATACTCTTCAACTTCTTCACCTTCTTCTCCTTCTGTACCTTCATGAGTATCGTCTTCATGTGTTTCGTCTTCATGTGTTTCATTATTATGACTAATATTTTCTGTTGTAGAAGTAGAAGAAAGTGTAATATTAGGCTTTTGCGGTGAGGACTCAACTGACATAGCTATTACAGCAGTGTCATTAGGTACATTGTCAGTATCCATGGAAGTTGCATCTGGCTTACTATCGTCTGTTTCTTCAGTTTTATTAGATTTTATGACTTGGACATCAAAGGAATCTTGAGTATTTTTCATTAATTCTCTGAATGAACTTATATCACTGATGTCGTCTTCAAGAAGAGGTTCTATATCTAAGAGTGATTTATATTCAGTCGAAGTAGATTGATATATATTTGCACTATTTTTTGATGGATTAAAATTACTTTCTATATTATATTTATTTACTGGCACATTCTGTACAGCTTTCTTTATATCTGCTGATGGAGAAAATCTTGAGTTATTTGGCTTTATGTTGACTTTCTGTCTACTTGCAAGCTTAGTAGGATTATAAGTTGTTACTTTTATGTGATCAAAAAAGTCTTGATCATCATTCTCAATCTCATCATCATGAGAAATGTGTCCACTTTGTCCATTACTTTTGAGACTGTTACCATCGAATGGGATATTTTTGAATCTATTATTTTGTAAGTAATCTATATCTGGATTATTTATTGTTATCTGACCTAAAAATGTCTCTGGTTTCGAAGGATCGTTTTGATAAGCTACAGAATGAATCTGTGGGACATCAGGTCTCTTTGTAGAGGCAGGATGAACTAATTGGAAGTTGTAAGGCAGTGCAGGCCTAAACCTTTGCCGCTGAGATGTAAATTCAGGTTGGTTGATATAATATTGTGTAGCAGATTGACTTCTGCCTGTTGGTAATTGAAAAGGTGACGGATTTTGATCATAATTAGGGCTTGGAAATCTTACTCGCCCGTCATTATAAAGCGCTGGTTGTTGCGCAGTAGGTGTTACTCTAAAACTATCACCGTGTTCGAAAAAACTTGATGGTCGATTATTTGGATATATAGGTGGTTGTACTTGAGCAAAGTTTCTTTCTGGTGTGTAATAGAAATCGTTCTCATCTGTAACAAAATAAAAATGTATATATATTGATTCATTGTTTACCTTAATATATTCTAAAGTTAAGAAAGAGGGAGAAAATATTTTCGCTAACAACTTCTTTAATTTGTTACATATTTTAATTAAGTGATATTTTTATGACTTTATTAACCTATTAATTGTAACCACAAATTATATGTCCATCGTTCATAATCGACTAAGAACGAACGGAATGCTCTTTAATTAAGAATTACAAACTGGTTGGTGAACAATACCAAAGGTATTTTGTAAGTGACTAAATCAAATATTTTAAGATTATGGGAGCAGTCGTGGATTGGCGCAAACTGTTTGTTGTATTCTAGCTCAAATAGAGCACTGGATAAGTTTTAATATTTATTAAACGAAAGATTCTAAATAATAAATATTCCTCTTTATGTTAAGCCTATTATGTTTCTTGTAAAATCTGCTATAAAATTATATTGATAAATATATGTAACAATACATTGACATAAGAGACACATTGTTTTATCAGTCGCATTTAAATATATCTTCGATATAGACGTACGAATAATATAATAAATTTTAAAAAGTCGTAATATAACAATTTACTATATTTGTAGTATTTTTTTACGACAATTATAAAACTGTAAAAAAGGGATTTTAATGAATATATGTATATAAATAAAAATAAAAGAATTTATAATATTATTTGTAAAATACGCATATCTCACTCACACACATATACATACATATGCATATATACAGGTATTTTAATATATTACTACACTGGAACCTATCAGGTAAAGGCTTTTTCCAATTTTTCCCATTTTTCGATCTTGGACTATTATTTGCCGTTGTGGACGAGAGAGTTTATAGTCATACGAATGTTATTGGCTTAAAATATCACAACAATGACTAACTACCTACTGACCACTTAAAAGAGATGCAACTTGCGGTACTTGGGCTATAAACTCACTTAGCACTACAAAGCTGCGACAAATTTTGTAGCAAACAGAACAATAACATAATGGATTTCACGATTTCGTTCTGTACGAATTTTCCTTTGTTAACAAACAATTTTAATTCAATTTTATTAATAATATAATTTGGTTTTTCGTAATAAGCACATTACAAGAAAAATAATGGATTTTTCTTTTAAATATAATGTTTATAACACCTCGGCTGACCTCGAAAAACACAGTATCTAAGATACTGGAGGAAGGTCACGTAAAAAGCAAAGGGTCCTCGGGGGCCCTTGGCCCGGAGGGCATGTATGACGAGGTTGATGACAGTGGACGAGGCGAAAGAGGTATGTAGACACTGTAGCGTTTTGGCGCTCCATTCTCTCTGACTACCCCGCTAGAGATCTAGCGTGAAGCTAGTTTAGTTTTTAGTTTTAATTTTCACACATTCAATGCGTTGTAAATAAGTAAAGAATACTTCAAGACTTGCTTTCTGGACAATTTAAAAACTATTTATATTATGTATTATGTATGTATGTATTTTTTACATCTTTTTTCTGCATATAGTAGGATAGACATTTTATTTGTCTGCCAGAAATCGAATTCACAGCCACAAATCAGTCATTGTATTCACAAAGATCGAAGCTGTGGTTACTATATAGATAGAGTTATGTACTCCCACCCATATTATTTAATTGTTGTAAATCATAATATATTCTCAGAGGAAGCACTTGTTTTAGTTGAACTCGCAATGTCAAAGTTACACACGTGTGGTTCCCTTGCTTTAATGTCTATTGTGGTTTTCCCTTCAAATCAACATACAGGCGTCAACGCCGAGATGGTTTTATACGTATTAAATAACTTCACGTATGCTCTATATACATATATATCGTTTATTTATTTTATTTTTTAGCTTCTCGCTGTATCCCGCATATAGGATAGATAGAGGGAACTTGGGAATAGGGAATAGATTTTAAGACACTGTTCCCATTGAGACACTTCCGTTCTCCACTTTCCTTTCAACTCAATGCCGTGCTTTGGCTCGTAATTTAAGAAATAAAAATATTAAATATTATATCCCCCATAGTGATAATCAATCCCTTAACTGTCGCGTTCACAGACGTACCCTTGTGCACCTGCGCCACGACGGCCTCAAATGGTTTAAAATATTTAATAAAATGCCTACATAAGCATTATGCTGTTTCCACGTAGTTATATATATATATATATATATATAATTAAGAAATAAAATGTATATGCCCTTTTTTCTAGTTTTAATATCTAATTACCGCAGCACCTAGCTAAGAAAATGCACCAAACAAATCCAAACCCACCATTAAAAATCGCATTAAAATCGAACCAGTCGTTTTGGAGACGAATGGTAAAATATGCACAAAGAAACACACATACAAACATCCTCTCACCCTAAACGCATATACCGCCTCTTTTAATGTGGGTAAAAACCAAGTGGAATGCTA
>DWAL01000355.1:0-11756 GCA_018230405.1 Heliconius hortense
CTAAAATAAAGCATATTGTTGTATATATTACTCATTGTTATATATATATATATATATATATATATATCATATGTTTATTTCAATTCACCGAGTGGGAATCGAACCATTACGATTATAGTCAGACGTTTTGCCACTGCCCCATGACAATTTCTGTTTATAATGTTAGTGATAATTGATAATATAGAAATACTTCAATAAATAATTATAATATATTTAGTAGAATTGTAGTGTATACTCACAAGAATAGCAATGTCACACAAAGAGGAACCTCTGTTCCTCAAGTTACTGAAAGACTCGTGGCCAGGTGTGTCTATAATTAGCAAACCAGGCAATTTGAATGCTATTTCATTTACCTGAGAAAGTATAAGAATGCGTTTAAAATAAACAAACACTTATATAATCGATTTTGAAATTAGATTATAATTATGACATTTGTTTGGCTGAAATATTCATTGATAATTTGATTTTGAGATACACTCTATAAATTAATAAAGATATACAAGAAAAAAAAAACAATTTATAAATATTTAGATTATTTAAAATTCATTTATTCACAATTAAGTCACACGAATTTCCTAAATTAATGACCCTTCCCCCATCCTTGTGACAGCTAAAAAAATATGAAACTAAAAGAACAGTTCGGAAATTATATTTATCTTTTATAATTTGAAATGTGATGTTACGAAATTTATGACTGCCCATATCACCCCCAGCCCCACCTACTTTAGCGTGTTACGCTATTTATGAATGAAATTTACCTTTAGTAGTCAGCCTTAAATTCAACACTGCACTGTTTCAACCAGTCCATAAAAAATATTAAAATACCCCTAAATATAGCACTCACCCCCTTAACATGTTTAGTTTGCTCCTTAATATTCTCAATGGGTACATTAGTGGCCCCAATCTGCTGTGTAATACCTCCTGCTTCGCCATCTTGCACGTTAGTACGTCTTAGTTTGTCTAGAATCTTCGTTTTGCCTGTATCTACGTGTCCCAGCACACAGACGACGGCGGCACGGAGTGGATTATTTGTTTTATTTTTCTCATTATCCTCGCGACGTTTCTATAATAAAATAAAACAATAACATGCCAAATACAAATTTTGAATACTTGCTAAATTATAGTTGGGTAGCAGAAATTAGTAAAAATCTTCCAACAGAGATGGTAACAATCTAAATTAATTGTAACAAGCGTACGGTACGTAGGGTTGGTACTTTTACGGTAAGTACGATTTTCTATGGGTTCGACTATCTGCTTGTGATCAGCTACTTGGCGTGTAAACACAAAAGCCTTAAAGCTTGCTATTAGCCAAGCAAAGGCCTGAAAGCGAGGCCCGCGAGATGTTGTTGTCAGGATCAAACAAGGAGCCATGGGAGCCATGGGGGCGTCCCTATCTTGCTGCGCAAAGTAAATTTGCACGCAGGGCTTCCCTCTGACTGAAACCCTGTCACCAGACACTCTTCTGCATATTGTGGTAGAATTATTTCCCGAGCTACCACCACACCGCCTATTAGCCTCCTCCTCAGTGCATGAGGAAGAGTCTGTAATACCTTCCATAACTGAGGGAGAGATAGGTTTGGCGCTCGGGAGACTGAGGGCCAAAAATACAGCTCCGAGATCAGATGGTATTCCAGGAAAGGTTTTGGATAATAGGATATCTAGACGATAATATCCGGGAACTGTTAGACCAGTTTTTCTTAGACAGTTTCTTTCAGAGGACTATGCTTGCTGCGGAAGGATGGTCGACCTCTGAACTCCCCTTCCGCATGTAGGCCTATCGTACTGCTGTAAGAGACGGGCAAACTCTTGGAGACGATTATTGTCTCTCGTCTTATTCAGCACCTGGAGGAAGTAGATTTGAGTCTTTCAAAGGCTCAGTTCGAGTTCAGGGTCAATCGGTCAACTATAGAAGCCCTGAACGCCTTGATAACTCGGTCGTGGGTCGCACGACAGCGAGAGATGTACATCTCGCCATTTCTTTAGATGTGGTCAATGCTTTTAACGGCTTGCTGATTGAGAGAGCCATTCTGGTATCACAGGGTGCTTCTTTATCTCCAGCAGCTGTTTGACGACTATCTCCTGAACAGGGTAGTCTTATGGATTGGGGGAGACGGTGAGATCGGTTGTCGAAGGGCACCATAGGTTACGGAGTTTTACAGGGCACGACAACGACGAAAGCATTCGTAGCTTCAGATTGCACAGTAATCTTACTGTGGAATCTTGGCTACAAATGCTTTCTGCGTTACCGTCTTTTCCCCGGGTTGAGTATAAAATTTTTGGGGTTCAAATTACGAGGAGGCCGCACGCTTAGCAGAACCCGGCATCTGCCTCGTCATAGACCGCACTGAACTGAAGCGCTGGGGCTGAGGGTCTCAATGCCTAAGACTGAGGCCCTTTTATTCCATGGTCCACGTGGTCTCAGATGAAATATCTGATCATGTATATACGAAGGTCGATTGCGAAGCACTTCACTCAGCTTGCTTCGGTGCAAGCTTGTAAACGACGCCGGGGCCCTTGGCATGAAGGTATACGGTGTCCTGGATATTGGCAACTCTCTTGGCATGCGATCCGCTTTGGAACCTACAGGCGGCGGCCAGAGTATATGCATTCCGTGCAAGCGAACGATCGCGAGGCATAACAACCATCGCGCGAATCAGGAGGAGAGCAGATAAAGCCCTGTTTCGGTGATGGACAAAGGACTTGGGGGCCCCAGGCGGCAGGCCTAGCGACGGTGTAGGCAGTCCGGCCCCTTGGGTGTTGGATTAAAAAGGATTTTGGGGTTCTGAGGTTCAGGCTGGTGCAACTCTTCCATAAGGTGCATGCCTTCTGTGTGGACGGTCTGCGTAAATACATTTCCTAGCGATTCAAAAAAGTATGTTTTTCTAGAGGAGATAAAGGGAACATAGTGTTAAGACACTCTATTCCCCATTTCGAACCCAAAACCAGTCGCGTTTAGTCACACATTGTGCCCTTGTGCTACGACTGGCCTCGATCCATATAGGTTCTTATAAGTTTATTTAAAAAATAAGTTGAAAAATAATCGATAGTTTTCAATTACCTCTAATCTCTTCAAAACAATTTCACGTTTCTTCTGTGCGTCTGTCATTTGTTCGTCATCTGAGTCTTCTTCAGAACTTGAATCTTCTTCAGAGCTGTCATCTTCTTCTTCAGAACTTTCTTCTTCGTCTTCCTTCTGAAAAGGTTTTAATTAATTACAATAACTTTTATACTTAATATTTTTACTTTTTGACACAAAGGTTAAGGGTTAAATTTTTAATCAAATTATTATTATTTTCCTCGTCCATGCAATTTCTAGTAAATTTGATACATAATGGGGTATTGAGTGTCTTGCAAGCTGGTCAACGCAACTTGTGTTCATAGGATATATGTTGAAATTGATAGCTTTTTACGTATTCTGTTTCGTTTCTGTAGAGGTTTATAAGAAAGAACTTAGAGATTGAATTGGACCATTTTGAAGAATAAGGGTATTACGCCCACGCTACGATTGATAATACTTAAACTGAAGATTTTTACCTCCTTCGCTTTATCGTCAGCTTTCTTTAACTCATTAGTAGGTGGGGTAGGTTCAGACTTAACATCTTTAGGTGGTTCAGTTTCCTCATCAGACGACTCAGCGTCCCAAGCATCTTTAACGGATTCATTATCGGATTCCTTCTTTTCTTCTTCTTTCTTTGGTTCTTCCTTAAATTATATATTATAATTAAATAATTAAAACTATAAAAAACAATACAATACATTAAAAAGACAAATGAAAAAAGCACAAGCTCGATCTGATTACTATTAATCAGTCCAAGGTTCCATTGGCTATCTTTCAATTCCATCATCAGACCAGCTCGATGTTACCATCAAGTGGTATTACCATCTAATCTACATATAATTGTGATGTTTTATGATGATACAATAATAAGAAGTGCATATAATTCAGATTCTTAGATTTTATCAATATCATAAATCTAAGTATCTGAATTACAGCTCACCATAATAAAAGTGAAATAGAAGCAAATAAATGTATTATATATTGAAAACGTAATATTTTTTCAAAAATATATCTATTAAAACAAGAAAATTAGACAGCACTGAACAACAAAAGGGAACTTAAAATTTCTTAACAGCTTTTTATTTAATCTCCAATGAAAAAAAAACATTCCTCTGGAATGATATTTTTTTAATTTCTTTATTCTGGTACCAAGACAAAGCGCAGTATTAAGTTCCACCACTCAACACGCAATATCGCGAAAATTGGACTATGCTTGGGAAACAGAGTGTCTTAACATTGCATCCCCTCTGCCCTGAGGGAACCAAGTGTTAAGTAAGATACTCCGTTTCCTTAAGCTATTCTGCTATATGCGGGCATGTACAGCAATAAGATAAAACAAATACCTTTTTATCTGATATTTCCAATTCAATCTTCTTCTCTTCAGCAGGGCTGCTTGGAGCTTCTTGTGACATTTGTGTTTTTAATTTTGTTGGCTTAATTCTGGTTCCTGGTCTTGGTGGTTTTTTTTCAGAGCCTATTTCTATACCTTGAGCCTTCAAAGACTCGAGCATGGCTTGAGCTCTAGCCTTTTCCGCTTTCTGCTTTGGAGTTAGCAATTTTCCTTCAGCTTTAAGTCTTTCTTTTCTCTCCTTTTCCTTTTGTTTCTTTCTATCTTTGCGTTCTTTTTCTAACCTAATTGCTTCTAACCTCTGCCGTTCTCTCTCTTCTTCTTGCTTTAATCTTTCTTCTTCCTCTCTTTGGAGGCGTTCCTCTTCTTCTTTAACTTTTTTCAAAGCTTCTTGCATGGCAGCAATGGTTTTTTTCGTAGGTCCTTTCTTTCCTTTATCATCTTTCTCAGACTTTTCGCCTTTTTTCTTTTTCTTGCCTTCCGGTGCAGGAGTATCACCCTCTCCTTCTTTATCTTTCTCGTCTGAAGGTATCTTCTCATCTTTTTGTTCTTCACTATCTTTATCAGTCTTTTTCTCAATAGGTTTTGCGGGAGTTTTAGGTTCACTCAAATCCTTTTTATTGTCTTGTTCTTTCTCTTTCTTTTTAGCTTCTAATTTTTTCTGTTTTTCTCTTTCTTTCTTTTCTTTCTTCTTTTGGGCTGCAGTTTTAACTGTTATATCATTTTCATTATCACTGCCTTTGTCCTCAACGTCATTATCAATTTGTTCATCTTTAGGTTCTTCTTTCTTGGTTTTCTTTTTTGCTTTAGGTTTATCTTCCACTACCTCTGCAGTTTTTTCGGGTTCTTGTTCAGGGGGTGGCACTGATTCTTTTTTAACACCTGAGTATTCCATTTCAAGTTCAGCTAGAACTTTTTCTAAATCTTCATCGCTATCATCTTTTCTTCTCTTTGCTTTTTTGCCTTTTTTGCCAGCAGGTTCTTTTTTTTCTTGTGCAGCTTTCTTTTGGGGTTTTTGAGCTAGATTTTCTACTTCATCATCAGAAGATATAAGAGCTTCTGGCGCTGATCCACCAGAATCCTCAACTTCTAGTAGGGAAAATGCACTTTTCTTCTCCTTTTTTTTACCCTTTTTGGGTTTTTCTTCAGGTTCGTCTTCAGACTCATCTAAAAATATATTTATGTTTATAATAAAGTTAGGCAAAGAGAACCTAATAAAAGTAACTAAAGCAGACAAATAAGTGTCCGGACACCCTGTCATGTTAACAGTTTGATGCTGTCCCACTGAACCACAATAAGTAACAAGGAAAAAGCAAAGTTGTATGAGTTGATTTTAGAGGTTTTATAGTAATCTTTCCAAATCAAATTCAAAACAATGAAAAAATAATATAAAACTGGAAAAAGATCAGGTTTTCACTGTATCTCTCATATCTTAATGTAAATTAACACTCCATTCCCCACTTTCCACCAAATTTTTCAAGGCATTGCTTTGGAGCCAGAGCAAAGAAATTAAAATACTAATAAATAAAAGTTCATTCTCTCAAGTGGGGAATTGTTGGAGTTGGGAAATCATCAGCTGCATATCACAGATAAAAAGATGCATTGAAATGGCAAAAGATGCTATGATCCAGCTAAATGATCAATGGACACACACCAACAGAACTAAATGGATCTTTTACACCTATAGATAAAGATCTTTCAACAACTTGTTATCAGTGTATTCTGAGCTTCTTTAGACTGGATGTAGAGATGATAGATTTATAAAATTGGTTAACATTGGAAACAGAGGAAAAAACCCAAAGGTCTCTCACACACTCAGATACCAGATGCTCAATGAGATGTCTAATAAATAGTAAATAATAACTTGAAATTTTATCATAAGAATGACTAAATATGACAATAATTTTATTGATAAATATGACATAAAATTAAGCATATATAAAAAACTACTGTACTAGTATGTACCTTCACTGTTGTTATCCACTTTCTTTTGAGACTTGTTTGAAATAGAAACATTTTTTATGTTTTTTGTGACTTCTTTTATATCTGAATCAACTGATTTCTTTTGTTTAGACTTCGCTTTTGGTTTCTCGTCTTCACTTTCATCAGACTCAATAATTTTTCTGAAATATTTTTTAATTTGTTTTAAATGTTGTATGTTTTAAGGATTATATATGTATTAAATTTATATCCATTCAATTTTTTGTAGCAGCAATTTCATTAATGACAGTCTGTTACAGAAAGAGAAAATTAGGTCCAAATGACTAGGATAACCTATAAGATACTCACTTCTTTTCTTTATTTTGGATAGGTTTCGAGTTTTCAATGTTAGTTGTTTCAACATCACTGTCACTGAAATAATATAATGTTTTACATTTTTTTTTGAAATAGAGCATTAAGGAATTCTAGCATATGTTTAAGAAAGCAAATTACCCTTCCTCGGCTGTCTGATTCTTCTTTCCTTTTTTCGCTTTACCCATCGTTTATGATTATTGTATTAAGTCACGATGCCTTTGATGAGATGCTTGAATTTATAATATTTTATAATTTCTATCATGTGAAACGTAATCAATGCAATAATTGAACTAAGCCGAAACAAGACTTCAGTCGTCGTGTCCGTCCTCCACTCACGTCAGGCACGTCAATGAAAAAAATTAAAGTAAATAGATAAGCAAAAGCTGTCAACAAAACAATAATTGTTGTAGTCAAGAAATTCATTTTATACTTGATTTAACCATTTATTTAAAATAGCTTGAAAAATCTTAACAACAGGTACGATCCATGATTTATTTTTTTATATTTTTCTCAAATATAAATAATTTCCCGTTACATAAAATTATAAATATATTTCCAAAATTAACATATTATATTTTTATATTATGCTACCCATATTGTATTCGTATTAATCACAAACTTAAATCAATAATATTCTTAATACAAAGTACGGTAGGCAAATTATATAGAAAATATTTTTTTTTATATTGTTGATATGCAACTTCGTTAGTCGTTACTGTCAGTAACTTACTGATAAGGGTAACATTTACATTGCTAAACAATATTTTGTAGAAATGTGACAGAACATAGTTAAAAAATTTTAGTCAATTTTATATTGTTTTTACAAGATGTACAAAGGTTTTTCGCGGATATGGACAGTTTATTCCTTAGATAGATTACAGCCATGCATTTCGCCCTTCGTCGTCAGTGTACTTAATTCTCAGAAAGGAAAAGTGGGAAATATAGGTTATGTTTTTAAGAGAACTAAGAAACATGACAAAAGTAATCCTTCAGCTCTTTTCGTACCAGTGCCGGTTAAACCTAATCCTGATGACATAAATATAGGAGAAGAGCTTACTGGACGCCTTAAAAAGCAAGATTTGTTAAAAATATTAAACAAATTCTATCAAAAGCCAGAGGTTAGAGTTTTGGCATCAGATAATGGTCTAGATGATCAGCTGTTGCATCAGGCTTTTTTATCATTTCGTAGGCATTGCTTAGAACATGACTTACCTCCGGATTTACATATAATAATAAGTGATATTTTAGTAGGTATGCATATATACAATATGAAATTATGAAATTGAAATTGCCTTGTACTAAAATATATATACTACAGTTATACAAACAACGAATTAAATAAAATTTTATAGAATATAATTTTACTATAATACCCTTTATATAATATTTCTTTTCTCAGCTTCATACTGTATCCCTTATATAACAGGTAGGCAGAGGGAGCCTAGTGTTAAGACACTAAAGTAGGGAGTAGCCCTACTCTCCGCTGCATCCTGTAGGCATTGCATGTTGAGTGGTGCAACTCGAGGCTGCACTTTGTCTCAACACCAGAGCAAAGAAATTAAAATATACAATTTTTATTTTCCTCAGTACAAAAATGTCCTCTCTCATCAATTTAAAATATTTGTTCTTTTTTAACAGGAGCAGGACATGTAGATGATCTATTTCCATATTTCCTTAGACATGCTAGATTAGCATTTCCACATCTTGACTGTTTAGATGATCTTAAGAAAATATCAGACTTAAGAACACCTGCTAGTTGGTAAGCAAGCAAAATTTTGAGATTTTTCTTATTTTAGCTTCATGTACTATTCTAGAAGATTATGAAAGAATAGAAACACCAAACATATACATATCTCTTCTAATATCATCAGCCTCTCAGAAAGAGAAAAGCAACAAACATAAACTTGTTCTAATATCCTTCTTGATTTTGCATTCTATTCTTTTATCATCTTTTTGAAAATTCAGGTTTATACCATTACTGTAACACTATTTTGATTATACTTATTTTACAATTTAGCAACAGAATTAATATATTGAATGATTTTAATAAATTGATGCTTATTTAATTATTTTTAGAGTTGTTTATAAGGAATGGAATAAAATGACAATATTCATTATAATATTTTTAATATTTATTTGTAATTTTAAGGTATCCTGAAGCACGTAATTTAAATAGAAAAATAATATTCCATGCCGGCCCAACAAATTCTGGTAAAACTTATCATGCCTTGGAAAAATTCTTAATGGCAAAATCTGGTGTATATTGTGGGCCTTTAAAGTTGTTAGCTACGGAAATATATCATAAATCTAATAGTAAGGTGAATAATATTAATTTAAATAATATTTATGATAGAAAAGTGAGCAGTAAGAGAGGTATGGGGAGACCTCGGTTGACCTTCAAAAACACAGTATCAAAGATACTGGAGAAAGGTCGTGTAAAAATGAAGAGGTTGATGACAGTAGATGAGGCGAAACGAAAGGACGAGGAGGTATGTAGAGACTGTAGCGTTTGGCGCTCTGTTCTCTCTGACTGCCCCTGCCCTGCTAGGGATAAAGTGTGAAGCTAGTTTAGTTTTAAATAATATTAATGTGTGCAAATTGCATAAAAAATTAAATAGTTATTTTTTTTAGACAAAAAAAATATTTTAGACATGATGAAACTATCATATCTTATTAAAATGGCAATCGTAGGTTTGTTTTCCAATCATAGTGACTACTTATTTTGGTTTTCTTGCTCTGGTCAGATAAAGTGTGGTATTGAGTTATGCCACTCACCACAGAATGTCAAGTTGGTCTTCAATTCAGGTGCATGGTGCAGTGTGAAGCTAAAAAATTTGGAGTATTGCCATATCATATCAATATGTAGATAATCCAAATAATAAGGTTACACTTAAAGTTATGTTAGTTCACAAATGTATATGAGATTATATTAAAATAATTATTTTCCTATTCATATTACACTTTATATCTATAACCAGTTGTGGCGCAGCGGCACGAAGCACGGAAGAAGAGCGGCACTGTAAAACCGACTGGTTGTGGGTTCGATCTCTCTGGTGTCGAGTTTAAGCGCGGCGTTAAGTTCTGCCACTCAACACGCAGAAAGTGGGCAACAGAGTGTCTTACCACTAGGTTCCCTCTGCCTACCCTGCTGTGTGGATACAGCGTGAAGCTGATATCTCTAACTAGTTACTTTTTAGGATTCCGTTTTAGGGCTCAGTAGAAAAAATGGAACCCTTATAAGATATTTTTTTCTTGTATGTCTGTCTGTCAAGACCATTTCTCACATGTGGAGATATCATATCACATTTTAGGGTACTCCATGTGACCTTATCACAGGTGAAGAAAGAAGGCATGCATCTCAGTACAATACGCTAGTTGACCCTGAAGAAATTGAAGAGAAACCTAAGAGTGATACAATATTGTTACTCGATGAACCAGAGTTGACTTCTTCAAAACATGTTGCATGTACTGTTGAAATGACGTCTTTGAATGATAGTTGTAAGTGTATGATATTATTACTCATTAAAAAAAACCTATAAAAAATTTAATGTAGCGGAATTTGAACCCGCGCCTCTTTGGATACCGTCCAAGTTCTCTGACCAACTAAGCCATCTGTTCCCATCGAGCTACGTCGAAATTCTTATATATTTGTTACAACTTATTTACAATACGTTCTTTCCGAAGTGTGGAATAACACTTTAAAAATGTAAAAGTTGCTCATATTTATAACGACACGATACAATGGCCTCTGTGTGATAGATATTAAAATATGCTTATTATTAAAGTTAGTTTTCCAACTATAAATTAATTTCACAAAATTTTTACAACAATGGGAATTTTTAACCTTTTTGTTATAGAGTTTACGTAAATAAAGCTTAGAGCGGTGACTTGTTCGAATTATAAATAACGATTTTTGTATCGAGACTGTTAGATGATGTTAATTTGTTAAAGAATTATGAGCTAGGTATATTTGTAACTGTAGACAAATTGGTTGCAGACGAAGTTGCTATTATCGATGAAATTCAAATGATTGGTGACAGAGGACGAGGCTGGGCATGGACGAGAGCAGTGTTAGGTATGTATTATGTTCACATGTCACATATAAAATTTCCAGTTTTTATAATATGCTCTTATTAGGTCAACCTATAATAATTATTTTTTCTTGACATATTCTGTTCATGTGTACTATTTAAATTATTAATTATCTACGTTAAGGTTTACAAGCAGATGAAATACATTTATGCGGAGAAGCTGGTGCAATAGGTCTTGTTGAAGAAATTTGTAATACTACTGGGGAAGAAATGGAGGTAAGTGGAACATTGACTTAAATTATAATTAATTCATAGTAAATATTTTTCTTCTATAATAAAGTTATTATTACCGTTTCGTGGAGGCCATCGTAAACAAGCGTGACAATGGGGGAATTTATTTTATAATATTTTCATTTTTATCCCATTTCTTCGTTGAGTTAATAAAAATTATCATAACAGGCTGTAATGGTGCAGTAGAGCAACCTGACTTTAAACGCGATGGTTGTGTAACCAATCTCCCCTATGAGGAACGAGTAATTTCATTTCTCCACCCTGTATTGACAAAGTGTAGCATTGATTTTGGGTCATTCAATATGGAGTGTCTTGACATTATCTTCTTTCCTTCCTTGCCTATTCTGGTAAATGCGGTATAATAAGCACGAAGTTGAAAGAAATTACACTGAATAGCACTGAATGATATCTAACCACTTATTTTTATATTTAGTGAGGAATGGAAGCGTTTTATGGAAAGGGAGTATCTTAACACTAGATTCCCAGATTCCCTCTGTGTGTCCTATGCTATGTGCGATAAATAGCGTAAAGCAAAAGATAATCTATTTGGCAATGTGATGCCATCCTATAATAACTGTTATATAATTTTTGTCAATATATTTAAAACATAAAAGTCAAAGTCAAATATTTTCTTCAAATTAGAAGGTTACATGCTTAATTTTTTGAACTCTCTCTCTTTTTGATGCTTTGATGTTTGTGCAAATACATATCTCATTATCTGTGACAATGATAC